>JAWQFJ010023928.1:15000-65319 GCA_034096865.1 Theodoxus fluviatilis | reverse complement strand
CTTGAACGAATTGCAAATGGCTTAACGTCTGTTAAGTCGCATAAAGATGCTTTTACAAAGTTCCGCTTCAGCAATAGTACATCTTGGAGCGAAGAAGAAGTTTCTCCTCCAAAAGCAGTAATATCAGATGTTGAGGCCTTTGTGAATGCAATTCGATTAAACGCATGTCTTGACAACGAGAACAAACCTGATGAAGAACTGTCAAAAATAAAACGCAAGGTTGGTCAACTGAACGACATTCTTGAAACAACTGATGTACATAACCCACTGAGGTCCCAAAACAACATTATTCACCACAACTCGAATGAAGTATCTGCTGTAGCAGACTTAATCAATAAGTCTGAAGATTTGCAACCACATGACCCCAAACAGTCCCACGACTGTGTCACATCGGATGGGAATAATGCATTTCAACCTCTTCAAAGGCCTCCTTCTCTAAACGATGAACAATGGAAAGCCTATGAAACAGTTGTAAGCCACATAAAATACTCCAAATCAACGCAGCTCATGATGAATCTTCAAGGAGGTCCCGGGACAGGAAAAAGCTTTTGGGCACAAGCAGTAGTTCAAGCGCTATCCACTCAAAGTAGTGGTAATCCTGTAAGATTGTATGCTCCCACCGGAATTGCAGCGTCACTGCTACCTAATGGGACAACCCTACATAGTGGTCTCGGTATTCAAGCCAAAGGCAAGATGAACGAACTAAGTGGAAAGAATCTTTCGAAGTTCAAAGAGAGTTTTAAAGGTGTAAACCTTGTCATAATTGACGAAATAAGTATGGTTGGTACATCCCTGTTGACTTGTGTTGACAAACGATTACGCACGATATTCAATACACCGAACCATCCATTTGGAGGTATCAACATGGTTATAATGGGAGATATGTTCCAAATGAGACCAACTTCTGGATCACCTTTGTTTTATTATCCAAAGACAGGTGACTCTCTTGAAACAATGAACGCTTTGATCATATTCAAACAGTTTCAAATAGTGGCACTTACTCAACAAATGAGAGCTGCTAGTGACATCGAACACACCCAGTTCATTGACAGATTTAGGAGCGTGAAACCTGTCACTATTACCGAGTCTTCCATTCGAAAATATAAAACCTTGTGTTCAAGCGACTTACATGATGATTTGTCGTGGAGATATGCTCCCATTGTTGTACCTGGCAATCGCCCAAGACATGCACTTAACCTGTCCCAGGCAGTTCGTTTTGCAAAGGAAAAAGGATTTCCCATATTGCGCTGGAAAAAGAAGCTTGGAAATGCCTCTGCAGCTCTCCAACTCTCTTCACTTTTTGACAAAAGACCCGATCTGTATTCATATTTTGTGTGCCGTGCTCCAGCATACATCACCGCAAACATAAATACAGACAGAGGCTTAGCAAATGGAACCAAAGTCATCCTACATAGTGTTACATTTCGCCAAGAGGACGATGCGGAGGCTTCAGCTGTAATCGCAACAGCGGACCCAGGAGATATAGTTGATATCCCAATGCCACTAAGTGTGAATGTAATTTTGCAGAGAAATCAAAGTTCTTGGCATGACATAGATTTTCCTCCAGAATGGCCAAACGAAGATGGAAAGGTAATCATACCAATTACCAAAGAGAAAAGAGACACTGTGAACATTTCAAAGTTACTGCTTGCATATTCTGACATTGCAGTCGAGTTGGGGTTTTCCATAACCTTCTACAAAATTCAGGGCAAAACAATGCCCAAGATCATTTTAGACCTAAACCATAATCGTGGCTTAGGCAAAGCCAAGGTTGATTTCCACAGTTTGTACGTTGGATTGTCTCGAGTTAAAAATTCAAAAGACATTAGATTATTCCCATTTGAAGACGGATCCAACCTACACCATCTGACATCATTGGAACCCAGTGCGCAACTTTTACATTGGTTTTCACAGAAAACAGGACCACCTCCAGCTCCTAGTAGAAAGCGCAAACAAATAACAAAGACTGACACCTCAAAACCAAAGCGACAAAAACAGAATATACAGCCAGGACATTTAGATGATGAACAAATAATACACTCCAGTATCCAACACAGCCATTGCAAAGAGTTGCCAGGACGAGTACAAAATGTCAGGGGAGATGGGCACTGCATCCTACATTCAGTTCGAATCTGTCTTGAAAATGCTGGGCGCCGTATTTCTCAAACTGATTTGGAAAGAACTGTTCTCGACGAAGTCATTGAACATAAACATCATTATGAAGACTTTGATCAAAATATTGTCAGTGGAATATGCGACTTTGTCTTTGAAAGGCATTACAACACGAACGCTTGCGACATTGTTTTGACAATTCTCTGTAATGCTTTGGAGATGAATATACAAATATTTCAGTTCCAAATGCCCACAAGAAGTTACAGAATTACACATCTTTCCCCTTCAAGAAGTGCAGTCAACAGAACAAACACAATATTTTTGAAACGTTCGGGTGATGATGCAGCTGCTCATTATTCAGCAATCTTGCCGCTGTGAAACTACTGTATTTTAAATACCTTTTCAAGTTTCCTCAAAGACTGAGTTGGTTTTATGTTGTTCGAAGTTTCATGTAATCTCAAGTTTCAAATAATGTTGCAATATGTAATTGAAAGAAACCAGATTTGCTTTTTATGTAGAGATCATGAACTTGTGCTTTGACTGTTTAATTTGTCAACGACTTGTTCTAATTGACGCCGATTGTTGGGAGTGTGATGTTTTTAATGTCTGTGGAGTGTTTTTTTTTTTTCCTCATTGCAAAATTGGAAATATGCCACATCCTTGTTGAGGGATTTGTTAATAGCTTGAAGTTCTGTTACAGCATGCAATATGTAGCAGTGCGGTGGTTCAGACATTGCGTACTTACACAATGACGATGAGGCTGTAGCATGGTAGGCTGCTGTGTAGTATTACCATTACGTCTCTGTAGTAATGCTATCACGGATGTTTTATCATTGTGTCAACATCTTTGTAATTAATGGCATTACCCAAGCTTTATCATTCTGTAAAAGAAAATCTTTGTAGTAATGGTACTATGCGAGGTCGATCATTCTGTTACTTTGATTGTGGTAACTGTGCTACATTAACTTGACGGTGGTTGTTGTGCTAGATAAACGTTATGCATGTATATATATAATGGATGTGATTTTTTAAATAATGGGTATTACACAAGCGTTATCATTCTGTTAAAAATCTTTGTAGTAATGGTACTGTGCAAGCTTGATCATTGTGTGACAATGATTGTGGTAACTGTGCTACATTAACTTGTGTTAAATGTGTGTGTAATTCAATTGCATTATTTTTGATACAGTGGAATAAAATAATTCATGAAAGGAATTTTGCCCTTCAGTGGTTCATTTTGCTTGTGTGTGCGTTTAGTTGTTTGGTTTATCCCTCCAGGTTTACTGGAAGTCCTACAGACTTTATCTGTCTGAAGCTAAAAAAGAGAGGCTATCCCGTAGGACTGACTGAGGCAGCTGTGAAAAAAGTGGCAGCCAGGACTCGAGCATCTACTCTTCAGTATGCTCGAAGAGAAGCCGAGGGTGCAGACAGAGTGCCGTTTGTGATTCGTCACAACCCTAACAACCTGCCTCTGAGCCAGTGGCTGAAGCAGTTTCTGCCAGTGCTCCACACTAGCACTCAGATGAGACGGGCAGCTCCAAACCCGCCTATTGTAGGAGAAAGAAATTGTTTTAATCTAAGAAAACTGCTGATGCCCTCGACCCTCCCCTTCCCCCGTACTTTGGCTCAGGAGACCAACATCGGGTGTCACCCATGCCCCAAATGTGTACTGTGTAAGAGATATCTGCAGGACACAACCACCTTCCGCACCGTCATCACTGGCCAGACTGTCCTTCACACTGACTGTTCTATGCACTGACTGTCCGATGCACTGACTGTCCTATGCACTTTCACACTGACCAGTGCAGAGAATGACCGGCACGTGTCCGAAGCACTGGTGAGCGCGACAAAAACTTGGAGCGGACTGCTACATCTTTACCCTCTGTAGAAAGCGCACTTCCCCTCCTCTCCTTCGTGACTATCTCCTTGTCAGCGCATAGAACAGTCAGTGTGAAGGACAGTTAATGCAAAGGACGGTCAGTGTAAAGGACAGTCCGTGCATAGGACAGTCAGTGCGAAGGACAGTTGCGCGAGCTTTTTTGGCTCCACACACAAACACTTCAACAGTAGGTTCTACAATTTTGAAATGCAAGCTTAGGTTACTCCATCAAACACGTAACAGATAAATAATTAAAAAAACAACAACACTTACCCAACCTTGCACGAGCAATGAGCAGTAATGTTCAATTTCAATGCAGATCTGAGACTCACCCCCGCACAGACTCCTTTGCTTTTATTCAGCAGGTTGAGATTTAGCTGCTTGTGTGGCCACGGAAAAGAACGTTATAAATGCTTTACAAACACTCAGTCATACGAGTTCTCCAATGGCACATGTGGTAGAGCGTTGGACTCTTTGTCATGTGTGACCAGGTTCGATTCTGTGCTGAAACGTTTTTTTTATCTCTTTTTTCGAGACGTTCTGGGTTCGAACCCGACCTGGTTTTTGTGTTTGTGTGTGTGTGTGTTTTTTTCCCTCTCTTTTCTCGAGAGGTTGCAGGTTCGAACCCGATCTTCTTTTTTTAAATTTTAAAATGCCAAAACCTGGAGGTTCAGCGCCAGCGGTTTTTATCTTGTTGCTGACCACTATTTTCTGTAGTTTACAAGACATTGAAATCTCCGGTGCAATTTGGAGGAGAATGACGTCACAGATGACACCAGAAGGAGGAAAAAAGAGGGGGATCAGGGAGGGGAGGAGCGGGGGGGGGGGGGGGGGGGGGGGGAGGGGGGGGGAGGGAGGGAAGGGCAGGAAAAGATGGAGGAAGAGATGGGAGAGAGAGA
Organism: Theodoxus fluviatilis; assembly: GCA_034096865.1. Taxonomy (NCBI): domain Eukaryota; kingdom Metazoa; phylum Mollusca; class Gastropoda; order Cycloneritida; family Neritidae; genus Theodoxus; species Theodoxus fluviatilis. The sequence goes on along the minus strand of JAWQFJ010023928.1, from coordinate 60,429 downwards.
AAATGAGTTGAAGAGAAGTGGAAGAGGTTTGGACTGATTTTAGACACCCTGGCCGAGTTCGAAGTTCATGGAGGCAGAGAAAGTCAATAGCATGTGAGGGGAAGAGACCCTCCAGCCGCCACCTGGTGGTTATGTGAAAATGCCCTCTGTGGGGCACTGCAGTGCTTTATGCCATTATTTGTCCTAATCAGGACTGGTTGGTTCCCTGTGGGGCCACAATGTGGTGCAATGGTACAATGGCATGGGTAATTTCTCAGGAAGTATTTTGTAAGAGATTGAGATTCCCCTACTGCTGACTAATTTAGAAGTGTGACACACATTTGCGGCGACGTCATGCAATGCTGACTGTATCATTTGAAGGAGAATGACAGGATGTAGCTGGAAAGCGCTTTGGAAATGTCTATGATGACGTCAGCATTTCAAAAATGAGCCATGTTATTATAAAAGTTATCCCTCCAGGTTTACTGGAGGTCCTACACACTTTATCCCTCCAGGTTTACTGGAGGTCCTACAGACTTTATCTGTCTGTCTGTCTGTCTGTCTGTCTGTCTGTCTGTCTGTCTGTCTGTCTGTCTGTCTGTCTGTCTGTCTGTCTGTCTGTCTGTCTGTCTGTCCGTCCGTCCGTCCGTCCGTCCGTCCGTCCGTCCGTCCGTCCGTCCGTCCGTCCGTCTGTCTGTCCGTCTGTCTGTCTGTCTGTCAGTCTGTCTGTCTGCCTGTCTGTCTGTCCGTCTGTCTGTCTGTCTGTCTGTCTGTCTGTCTGTCTGTCTGTGTGTCTGTCTGTCTGTCTGTCTGTCTGTCTGTCTGTCTGTGTGTCTGTCCGTCTGTCCGTCCGTCCGTCCGTCCGTCCGTCTGTCTGTCTGTCTGTCTGTCTGTGTGTGTGTCTGTCTGTCCCGACTTAACGGCTGATTTCTCAAAAACTACAGGACGGATTTCCTTGACATTTTGCACACTTACTGAAAGTTAAGTCCGATTGAATGTATCAAATTTTCAGAATCTATGTTTAAAAAAAAGTGTTTTTAAAGATCATGAACTCAAAAACACCCCCCTAAAATGTCAATTGATGGAAAGGCGAAATGCAAAATGTGTGACGTGATCAATAACGTGACGTAATTTTATCCCTCCAGGTTTACTGGAGGTCCTACAGACTTTATCCCTCCAGGTTTACTGCGTGTGTGTCGTGAGTGAGGTACATCGGGAAATGTCCATGTTTTTTGCATAAACGGCGTGTTAGGGTGTGTAAGCGATGCGTGTGTTTGGCTTTTTGTTTTGTTTCTTTTAGCCTTCATCACTTAGTTTTCCTTGTGCTCGTTTTTTAAATGATGTCACTTGGCGCAATAAATTACTGTGTACTGTGTACTGTGTGTCCTACAGACTTTATCCCTCCAGGTTTACTGGAGGTCCTACAGACTTTATCTGTCTGTGTGTCTGTCTGTCCCGACTCCACGGCTTATATCTCAAAAACTACTGGACGGATTTCCTTGACATTTTGCACACTAACTGGAAGTTAGGTCCGATTGAATGTATCAAATTTTCAGAATCGAGGCTTGAAGAGAAAGTGGTTTTTTAAGGTCGTACACTCCAGAGCGCCTCCCCAAATACGCGATTCATGGAATGGCGAAATTGCGTAATGTGTGACGTCATCAACAACGTGACGTCATTTGCGAGTAGAGTTTCCAGGAGCGTGGGTCCTATATAGAATCCATGCGAGAATGAATAATTTAGAGAACATTGGTGAAGGAGGAAGAAGGATTTTTTACGATGCAAGTAGTCAATTGATGGAATAGCCTCATCCAGATCGAGTGAAACAGTCGCGTTCTGGCGACTAGTCGCCACTTTTAATGGCTGACGGTGATTGGGACGGACCGCAAGTCAGAGACCACCTACCCGCAACACTGGTTCCCGAGACGGCGAAAAAGTAGTAAAGCATGGACGTGGAAGGCGAGAAACGCATAACGAGGTCGGCCGCTGCACGCGAAGAGGCAAAAGAACAACCAGCAGAGGACATGTCGGTAATGATGAAACTTCTGCTGCAGCAACAATAGAAGAAAGAGGAGGAGAAAGAGCTGCGACGACAGAAGAAAGAGGAGGAGAAAGTGCAGCAGCAGAAGAAGGAGGAAGAAGAGAAAGAAAAACGTGAGAGGAAGGAAGCAGAAGAGAAAGAAAAACGCGAGAGGAAGGAAGCAGAAGAGAAAGAATATCGCGCCAGGAAAGTAGAAGCAGGACTTCGGCGGGAGTTTTTTCCTTCAGGAAGATCTTTATTCCCTGGCTTGGTAATAACGTACAGTGAACCGAATAAGAACGAGATCCATCAAGAAACCATCGAAGCAAGAATTATTCATAGGCACCGCAACCGAAAAATAATTACGTCATCAAGCACTTATGACGCTATCACGCATTTGCACGTGTTAACGCGACAATCTACACCCACAAACACAAGTAATCATACACGTTCTTTGCTACATGAACAAACCACCTCCACATTCTTCCACGTTCGCAAGCACGTCTACTTCACATTCTTCCGCAACACTTGATATTTTACAAACACAAAGTGGGTTAGACTTAGAGAAGGGCGACTCTGTTTCTATACACTGCACACGCTGGATCATTTCTAACCTATCTTACCCCAAATGGATCTCTAGTCAAAACATTTTTCTGCCCTTTTACACAAAAAGAGGGTTTTTGAGTGTGTGGTACAATCGTTTTTAGCGGTTTTAATCGACGCTGACGGTCGTAATACGACTTTGTCCATTCATTGTCGAAACTTCGCTGGCTTAATTCGCGGATCGCTTTCGCCTAGCAGACGACAGCTTTGTATACAAATCATCACTGCTAGGCAGCGCGAAATTGACCAAAGTCGATCAAAAAACTCGTATTCATACAAATAATAAACCAATTCGATTTTCTTTCTCAGATTATTCAGACTTCGTCCGATTATTACGACCGTAAGATAGCAGTAATTTGACATTCGGCGTCACCTCTTCTGATTGGCCGGTTCGTGTCATGTGACGGTGATAGTTTTGTCTGCAACTCGCACTTACGTCTTACGTTATGGTCGAAGTAGTGATGTTTACTTAGTCCGCTGAACGCTGCCAAGACTAATGCGCGAATGAATGAAGTATGATTTCATAATTTTTCAGGATTAATACAAATGTATATCAAATACATCAGTTCAATTTAATCGAGTCAATTAATCGAGTACATGTCCGCCAGGTCAAAAATGTGTGAGTGGAACACAAGTCAGAAAAGTTACAACTTGGTAGTCTGTTCGCGTGGCCTAATGGCAGTGAATCAATATTAAACTTGGCAGTATTACTTTGAGTATCCTAAAATGTACAAGACCACACAAATTTCATGAACTATCATCCATTTTTCTACAATTTATAGTGCAAAATACGAAGCGAGGGAGTTTACGGAAAAGAACGTTATAATTGCTTTACAAACACGTAGTAACGTCAGTTGCAGAATGGCTCAGATGGTAAAGCGTTGGACTATTGTAACGTTAGGTCATGCGTGAACGGGTTCGAATCCGCGCTGAAACTATTTTTACCCTTCTTTTTTCGAGGTTGCTGGTTCGAACCCGACCTGTTTTGTGTGTGTGTGTGTGTTTTTCCCCCTCTTTTCTCGAGAGGTTGAGGGTTCGAACCCGATCTTTTTATATAGTGCCAAAACCTGGAGGTTCAGCGCCAGCGGTTTTTATCTGTCTGTGTGTCTGTCTGTCTGTCCCGACTTGACGGCTTATATCTCAAAAACTACTGGACGGATTTCCTTGACATTTTGCCCACTAACTGGAAGTTAGGTCCGATTGAATGTATCAAGTTTTCAGAATCGAGGCTTGAAGAGAAAGTGGTTTTTTAAGGTCGTACACTCCAGAGTGCCTCCCCAAATACGCGATTCATGGAATGGCGAAATTGCGTAATGTGTGACGTCATCAACAACGTGACGTCATTTGCGAGTAGAGTTTCCAGGAGCGTGGGTCCTATATAGAATCCATGCGAGAATGAATAATTTAGAGAACATTGGTGAAGGAGGAAGAAGGATTTTCTGTGTGTTTGTCTGTCTGTCCCGACTTAACGGCTCATTTCTCAAAAACTACTGGACGGATTTCCTTGAGATTTTGCACACTTACTGGAAGTTAGGTCCGATTGAATGTATCAAATTTTCAGAATCAAGGTTTGAACAGAAAGTGGTTTTTAAGGTCGTACACTCGAAAGTGCCTCTCCACAGTCAATTGACGGCATGGCGAAATTGTGAAATGTGTGACGTCATCAACAACGTTTACGTCATTTGCTAGTAGAGTTTTCAGGAGCATATAGAATCCATGCGAGAATGAATAATTTCGAGAACATTGGTGAAGGATAAAGAAGGATTTTTTATGATGCAAGTAGTCAATTGATGGAATAGCCTCATCCAGATCGAGTGAAACAGTCGCGTTCTGGCGACTAGTGTCAATTTTAATGGCTGATGGTGATTTATTTTGTCATTTCACGGAATGGTGAAATGCATGATGGCATAAAGCAGTAATCGACGCCCAACATTTCCGGCATTTGAACGAGAACGAGACCGCCGAGTGAAGAACATGTCGCGATATATTACATGGTCATCGGTATGTCACGTGACTGTAAGGAAGAGATTTCAAACACCGAGTATTCTGTTCGATCAGACAGAGTACTCCGAGTACTCTGTCCGGAAATGTTTGGGACAACGACCATTTCAGCGTAATGACATCGAGTCAAACAGAGTTATCTTTCCTACTTCAGCAAAACGCTTCGATATATGTTGAACCTCTACCAGCAGACGCCAAAATGCGATACTACTAGAAGAATATTGACGTTGATGGGTTAGATCCGTATGAAATACCAAACAGTTCATGCTATCATCCATTTTTCTACAATTTACAGTGCAAAATACGAACCACGGGGGTTTATGACAAGGTCGTTATAAATGCTTCACATACATACAAGTTTTCAATGGCACAGTTGGTAGAGCACTGGACTCTTGGTCATGCATGACCAGGTTCGATTCTGTGCTGAAACTTTTTTTCTCTCTCTTTTTTCGAGGGGTTGTGGGTTCGAACCCGACCTGGTTTTTTGTGTCTGTGTGTGTGTCTGTCCTGACTCCATGGCTGATTTCTCAAAAACTACTGGACGGATTTCCTTGAGATTTTGCACACTGACTGGAATGTATCAAATTTTCAGAATCGAGGTTTGAACAGAAAGTGGTTTTTAAGGTCAAAACACCTGGGGAGGGAGGCAATTTGATGGAATGGCGAAATTCTAACATGTGTGACGTCATTAATAACGTTACGTCATTTGCAAGTAGAGTTTCGATCCTATATGCCAGGAGAAGAATTTCAAAACACCTGGGGAGGTAGGCAATTTGATGGAATGGCGAAATTCCAACATGTGCGACGTCATCAATAACGTGACGTAATTTGCGAGGACAGTTTTTAGGAGAATGAATTTAGATAGATAGATATGTCCTCAGATGTCTTAGGCCGCAAGGCCTTTATCTGATCTTTTGATCAGTACTTATGGCTACTCTCACTTTTTACTACCCTAGTTCTAACGATCTTAAAAGATCGTGCCTATTCTCTATACTTTTCTTCCGGTGGCTTATGAGTGGCAGAGAGTGGTAGAGCATTGGACTCTTGGTCATGCATGACCAGGTTCGATTCTGTGCTGTAACTTTTTTTCTTATCTTTTTTCGAAGGGTTGTGGGTTCGAACCCGACCTGGTTTTTTGTGTCTGTGTGTGTGTCTGTCCCGACTCCACAGCTGATTTCTCAAAAACTACTGGACGGATTTCCTTGAGATTTAGCACACTGACTGGAATGTATCAAATTTTCAGAATCGAGGTTTGAACAGAAAGTGGTTTTTAAGGTCAAAACACCTGGGGAGGGAGGCAATTTGATGGAATAGCGAAATTCTAACATGTGTGACGTCATTAATAACGTTACGTCATTTGCAAGTAGATTTTCGATCCTATATGCCAGGAGAAGAATTTCAAAACACCTGGGGAGGTAGGCAATTTGATGGAATGGCGAAATTCCAACATGTGCGACGTCATCAATAACGTGACGTCATTTGCGAGGACAGTTTTTAGGAGAATGAATTTAGAAAGATAGATATGTCCTCAGATGTCTTAGGCCGCGAGGCCTTTATCTGATCTTTTGATCAGTACTTATGGCTACTCTCACTTTTTACTACCCTAGTTCTAACGATCTTAAAAGATCGTGCCTATTCTCTATACTTTTCTTCCGGTGGCTTATGAGTGGCAGAGAGTGGTATACGTGGCAACAGCGGGTGGCCAACATCATCACAGTACATGTAGTCTTTGAACATCGTGTCAATTCTTTTTTTCAAGCTGTTTAATGACGAACACTGAACTTGAGAACACTGGTAAAGGAGAAAGAATTATTTTTAACAATGCGGGTCGTTATCCTGGGCATTTTGTACCTAGTCGTTTCGTACCCTTTAGGGTTATGGTTAGAGTTAGAGTTAGGGTTAGGGTTAGAGTTAGGGTTAGGGTTAGGGTAGAAAAGGTACGAATCGACTAAATGAGGTACACAACGACTATGGTACGAAACGTCCTGTATTCGATTTTTTATCCCTCCAGGTTTACTGAAGGCCCTCACAGCTTTATTGGGGGCTTTTTAATGCCAAAACCTGGAGGTTCAGCGCCAGCGGTTTTCATCTGTCTGTGTGTGTGTGTGTCTGTCTGTCTGTCCCGACTCCACGGCTTATATCTCAAAAACTACTAGACGGATTTCCTTGACATTTTGCACAATAACTGGAAGTTAGGTCCGATTGAATGTATCAAATTTTCAGAATCGAGGCTTGAAGAGAAAGTGGTTTTTTAAGGTCGTACACTCCAGAGTGTCTCCCCAAATACGCGATTCATGGAATGGCGAAATTGCGTAATGTGTGACGTCATCAACAACGTGACGTCATTTGCGAGTAGAGTTTCTAGGAGCGTGGGTCCTATATAGAATCCATGCGACAATGAATAATTTAGAGAACATTGGTGAAGGAGGAAGAAGGATTTTTTACGATGCAAGTAGTCAATTGATGGAATGGCGACCCACTCTACAGCCACGCCCCTTTTCTCGCTGTATCTCGCGTGGTTATAATTGCTGGCGCCAAAATGGCTTCCGAATGAACGCTGATTTGTTGCATTGTATTCCGGACATCATTTGTGTCTCATTTTTGCCAGACAGTGAGAAGATTTCTCAGACTGTGATAGACAGGGGTATGAATAAATACCACTCAAGTTATTTAGACGAAATTAATATCTATGAGCAAGCGGAATAAACGGTCGAGTTGACAGCTTGGTGCTTCAGATCAATGCGAAAAAATGAAGCTCCATGGCATATCGACTTTCTTTCCATCTTGACACTGCTAAGCAGAAGATCAACCATTCTCATTGCTCGTGCAAAGCTGGGTAAGTGTTTTTTTTTAAAATAATCATTTATCTGTTACTTGTTTGATGGAGTAACCTAAGCTCGCATTCCAAAATTGTAGAACCTACTGTTGAAGTGTTGTGTGTCATTGTGTGGAGCCAAAAAGCTTGCGCAACTGTCCTTCGCACTGACTGTCCTATGCACGGACTGTCCTTTGCATTAACTGTCCTTCACACTGACCTTTCTATGCACTGACTGTCTGATGCACTGACTGTTCTATGCACTTTCACACTGACCAGTGCACAGAATGACCGGCACATGTCCGAAGCACTGGTGAGCGCGACAAAAACTTGGAGCGGACTGTTAGATCGTTACCCACTGTAGAAAGCGCACTTCTCCTCCTCTCCTTCGAGACTATCTCCTTGTCAGTGTGAAGGACAGTTACTGCAAAAGACGGTCAGTGCAAAGGACAGTCGGTGCATAGGACAGTCAGTGCAAAGGACAGTTGCACAAGCTTTTTGGATCCACACACAACACTTCAAGAGTAGGTTCTACAATTTTGGAATGCGAGCTTAGGTTACTCCATCAAACACGTAACAGATAAATGATTAAAAAAACAACAACACTTACCCAGCCTTGCACGAGCAATGAGCAGTAATGTTCAATTTCTAATGCAGATCTGAGACTCACCCCCGCACAGACTCCTTTGCTTTTATTCAACCGGTTGAGATTTAGCTGCTTGTGTGGCCACGGAAAAGAACGTTATAAATGCTTTACAAATACTCTGCCATATCAATTCTCTAATGGCTCAGCTGGTAGAGCGTTGGACTCTTGGTCATGCATGACCAGGTTCTATTCTGCACTGAAACTTTTTTTTTCTTCTCTTTTTTCGAGAGGTTGTGGGTTTCAACCCGACCTGGTTTTTTGTGTTTGTATGTGTGTGTGTGTTTTTCCCCCCTCTTTTCTTGAGAGGTTGCGGGTTCGAACCCGCAACCTTTTTTTTTATCCCTCTAGGTTTACTGGAGGTCCTACAGACTTTACCTGTCTGTCTGTCTGTGTGTGTGTGTGTGTGTGTCTGTCTGTCCCGACTTAACGGCTTATATCTCAAAAACTACTGGACGGATTTCCTTGAGATTTTGCACACTAACTGGAAGTTAGGTCCGATTGAATGTATCAAATTTTCAGAATCGAGGCTTGAAGAAAAAGTTGTTTGTTAAGGTCGTACACTCCAGAACGCCTCCCCAAATACGCAATTCATGGAATGGCGAAATTGCGTAATGTTTGACGTCATTAATAACGTTACGTCATTTGCAAGTAGAATTTTGAGGATAATGGATTTCGTACACTCGGAAGCACCTCCCTCGATAGTCAATAGATATAAGAGCCTAATCGAGTCAAACTCTTTTCCTACATTCACAAAACAATATTTGGCTTTTTTGTATTATGAACTTCTACCAGCAGACGCAAAAAAGCGATACTACGCTGTGTTGGCGTCAAATTCATTCCATTTGTAAAACCGGTAAAGTATATGTACCATCTAGATCGTTGCCTTTGCTGGTTAAAAGCCTGGAATCGCCCAGTGAACTAACTGAATGTCGACACAATCACGCGGCACTGTTGTACATTTGCAGTCAACGTAAGATCTCGTACGACGATTTGATTCAAGGCCTAGTGCTAATTGTTTTGATGGTCTGGTCTCAGTGTCACAAAAATATGATGATTTAATCAATCCCTGACCCGGAAATGTTCGGGACAACGACCATTTCAGCGTAATGACATCGAGTCAAACAGAGTTATCTTTCCTACTTCAGCAAAACGCTTCGATATATGTTGAACCTCTATCAGCAGACGCCAAAATGCGATACTACGAGAAGAATATTGACGTTGATGGGTTAGATCCGTATGAAATACCAAACAGTTCATGCTATCATCCATTTTTCTACAATTTACAGTGCAAAATACGAACCACGGGGGTTTATGACAAGGTCATTATAAATGCTTCACATAGATACAAGTTTTCAATGGCACAGTTGGTAGAGCATTGGGCTCTTGGTCATGCATGACCAGGTTCGATTCTGTGCTGAAACTTTTTTTTCTTCTCTTTTTTCGAGGGGTTGTGGGTTCGAACCCGACCTGGTTTTTTGTGTTTGTGTGTGTGTGCGTTTTTTCCTCCTCTTTTCTCAGAGGCTGCGGGTTCGAACCCGATCTTCTTTTTTTTCTCCAAAACCTGGAGGTTCAGCGCCAGCGGTTTTTATGCCAAAACCTGGAGGTTCAGCGCCAGCGGTTTTCATCTGTGTGTGTTTCTGTCTGTCCCGACTTAACGGCTGATATCTCAAAAACTGCTGTATGGATTTCCTTGACATTTTGTACACTTACTGGAAGTTAGGTCCGATTGAATGTATCAAATTGTCAGAATCAAGGTTTGAAAAGAAAGTGGTTTTTTAGGGTCGTAAACTCAAAAGCACCTCCCTAATATGTCAATTGACGGAATGGCGAAATGCAAAATGTGTGACGTTATCAGTACGTGACGTAATTTTTTCTGTCTGTCTGTCTCCCTGTCCCGACGTAATGGCTGATTTCTCAAAAACTACTGGACGGATTTCCTTGACATTTTGCACACTTACTGGAAGTTAGGTCCAATTGAATGTTTCAAATTTTCAGAATCGAGGTTTGAAAAGAAAGTGATTTATGTAGGTCGTAAACTCGAAACACACCACCACCCCCCCACTCCCCACCCCCCCTGAGATGTCAATTGACGGAATGGCGAAATGCGAGTCAAACAGAGTTATCTTTTCCCACTTTCCCAAAACAATAGCTTAAACGAGAAGATAAAAGACGTTGTTGGGTTAGATCCGTATGAAATACCCAACAGTTTGTGGTCTGTCGACAAAAACCAGTTGCCGGGCATAAACCATGCCAGGATTGTACAATATTTTGTGCTGGGCAAAAGTGCGAGAATTTTGCAACCTACAAAAGCTTGGGAGCTTACAGGACTTTTGTCTGTGGTAGGGTGCGAGAAGTGTGAAGCTACAAACAAGATGGCTGTCAGAACACAGTAGTTTCAGCAAAGGTAAATGGTCTGAAATAAACTTATTTTGTTTACTCCCAGGGTAAAATCTCATCGTACACCTTCCTATTTCACGGTCACTTGTAAGTTGTCGCTGAGAACGCTATAAATGCTTTATAAAAACTCAGTCACACCAGATCTCCAATGACATAATTGGTAGAGCTTTGAACTCTTGATCATGCGTGACCAGGTTCGATTCTGCGCTGAAACTGGTTTTTTCTTCTATTTTTTCAAGAGATTGTGGGTTCGAACCCGACCTGGTTTTTTGTGTTTGTGTGTGTGTGTGTGTGTGTGTGTGTGTGTGTGTGCGTGTGTGTGTGTGTGTGTGTGTGTGTGAGTGTGTGTGTGTGTGTGTGTGTGTGTGTGTGTGTGTGTTTTTCCCCTCTTTTCTCTAGAGGTTGCGGGTTCGAACCCGATTTTTAAAATAAATATATGCCAAAACCTGGAGGTTCAGCGCCAGCGGTTTTTATCTGTATGTCTGTCTGTCTGTCCCGATTTAACGGCTGAGTTCTCAAAACCTACTGAACGGATTTCCTTGACATTTTGCACAATTACTGAAAGTTAGGTCCGATTGAATGTACAAAATTTTCAGAATCGAGGTTTGAAAAGAAAGTGATTTATTTAGGTCGTAAACTCGAACCCCCCCCCCTAAAATGTCATTTGACAGAATGGCGAAACGCGTGGCCTAATCGAGATCGAGTCAAACAGAGTTATCTTTTCCTACTTTCAGCAAAACGATGCCTTCTTCATATGTTGAACGTCTACCAGCAGACACCAAAAAGCGGTACTACGACAAGATTATTGACGTTGATGGGTTAGATCCGTATGAAATACCAAAGAGTTCGTGGTCTGTCAACAAAAACCAGTTGCCGGATATAAACCACGCCAGGATTGTACAATATTTTGTGCTTGGTCATACCCGTTCTCCACTGACACATTTGGTAGAGCGTTGGTCATGTGTGACCAGGTTCGATTCTGAGCTGAAACGTTTCTTTTATCTCTTTTTTGGAGAGGTTGTGGGTTCGAACACGACCTGGTTTTTTGTGTTTTTGTGTGTGTGTGTCTTTTTCCCCCCTCTTTTCTCAAGAGGTTGCGAGTTCGAACCCGATCTTCTTCTTTTTTTTAAATGCCAAAACCTGGAGGTTCAGTGCCAGCGGTTTTTATTGGAGGAAGTTATATCTAGGAGTGATGGGCAGAACGCGAATAATGAACGTTGCTGACCCATACCGTACCGAATAGTCCTGGAACCAACGAATTAGCGGTGTGCGTCAATGATTTCAGAACGTCTTTGTGGAAAGAAAAAGGAACAGAGAAAAGGTGAAAGACAAATCGACGGAAAAGGAAGAGAGAGAAAGAGAAATACGGTTGGTCTCGCGTTCTGGATGTTTGTATTTTCGGTGGTTCATCGTTTAGTCTGTTCTTAGTCGCTGTGACCATTTGGTTGATTGACAGGGATTTTGCTGAGTTCCTGGAGTTGATTTGTCGTAATTTCCTCATAATTCTTTCTATTATTAGTATACATTTAGTTTTAAAGTAATTAAGAGTCTGTATTATCTGTTTATATGCTCTTGTGTGTTCTGTGGGGGCTGCGTTAATCTCTCATTAGTCCGGGAGCTGAACATATGATTGCTTGCTTTTCTTTCTAAATTTTAACTGCTGGGATACTCGCGGCCGCATCACGGACACTCCTCCGGCACAATAACCGGAGTGACCGTGTCATAATTTGGTTCCAGGACTATTCGGTACGGTATGGGTCAGCAACGTTCATTATTGGCGTTCTGCCCATAACTCCTAGATATAACTTCCTCTGCCTCCATGAACTTCGAACTCGGCCAGGGTGTCAAAAATCAGTCCAACCCTCTACCACTTCTCTTCAACTCATTTTCTCTCTCCCCCATCTCCTTCTCCTTCTTTTCCTACCCTTTTTTACCCCGCTCCTCAGATCCCAAAAGCACAGCGATAAACGAAGAGGTGGGGAGCTCCGCTACCTCCCAGACCCAGAAAAGAGCAAGAATAAGATCGAAGACAGTCCATGTCAAGAGGGCTTCAGACTCAGGTACAATCTAGACAGGTCACAATATTCACCCCCATGAACGTCGACACAAACCAGCGAATAGATCGCTCAGGTCTACCCAAGCCAGACCCAACACTGCCACGAAAATCCGTGAACAGCACCGCCCAAGAACAGGGCACCGAGAGAAAGCTCTCGACAGACTGACATAGCCTCCAAAAATGTACTATTTGAAACTTAAGAGCCAAACAAAAATGCCAGAGCACAACACTGAGAGCACAACCAATCACGTGCGAATCATTTGACACACACCAAAAAGAATGATCCTTTTCCCATCAAGAGCAACAAGAAAATAGGATATAACATGGCGTAAAGGAGCGGAGTGAGCCAGCACGTGACAAAACCCCCACCAAGATCATACCACGGGGATGATTACTCACAGGCACGGCTGAGATAGTCCGCTCCGACGTTCATGCTCCCTGGGATCACTTTCACATTGAAGGAGAAAGTTTGCAATTGCAGCGACCACCTTGCTAATAGTCCATTTGACAATGACAAGTGCCTATGGTGGAAAACCCAGCCTAGGTCGGACAGACCTGCTTCGACCTTCAGATGCGAACGCTGTGGTTTGGCCTGCCACTCCTGCATGAGACTCCTCAACCACAGCAGATACTGTCGATGACAGGACTGGCACCCAGCGGCACGGACACGTGGTTCACCGGGACTGACGGACGCCTACTACATGTACTACGCACTATTTGAGTGAAAAAATGTTTTCATCGAAAGGGAAAAGTTGGATAATGATCAAGTGAATCTGCTGTATACATGACGTTTGTTTAAGCACGCACATAAGCGCACGTGCACGCGCGTGCACACACATACGCATATATGTGCACTGTCTCATTCTGGCCTCCTTACAAAAACAGTTCATGTCTGCCTACCTACATTCCCCCACCCCCTTTCCTCTCGCCCCCCCTCCATCCCTCCCCCCTTCCACCACCCCTCCCCCTGCGTTGTTATCTTAACCACGATGTCTGTATTGTCTCGCAAAAACATTAAAAATAATCATAGTTCTCCAGTTCTTCAACAATGATCTTACCACAATCCTGTTTGGGTATACGGTAATCATTCTGTTTTATGCAGTAGACAATTCTCCATCCCCATGTGTTTCATTAATACGTTTTAGTATCAGTGTACCGACGTCATCCCAGAAACAAATGTTTACAGTTCTGCACAAAAGTCATCAGTACCCGGTGTCTTACATCTGGGCATTGACTTGAGTGCCGAGGTAATGGACCTTCCGGCATCAGCCTCTGCTGCTCTGTTAAACGTTGTACATTTACCCCTCTTACTAAATTCTCTCTACTTTTTCAAAGCCTACTTTCCTTTGCATTCATATATAACTCCTCATGAGATTTGCTTGACCTCAATTATTACCTCCTTTTTGTTCAGATTTGATCCATGTCTTAATAGTAATGTATCTAGGTATTTATGTATTGACTCTCTTATAGCGCCAGTCTAACGCTCATGGGCATGCTCGAGACACTCGCCACACATTTGGAATAAATGAGTCTTCAAGCAGGATTTAAATGTCTTAAGCGATAATGATTTTCGCAGCTTATCTGATAGGGCATTCCATAGCTTTGATCTTGCCATCGAAAATGTTTTCTCTCCAGACTTCTCTGCCAGGCACATACTTCATGAATTCAGTCACACACTTAGGGGCTGCTTCATTGACACTACTGTACACATGGCAGTGTTTTGTTATTGATTCGATAGTGAATGGGTAGCCAGTGCAGGTCACGAAGAGTTGCTGATGACTTTTCCGTGCAGCATTGCCTGATGCTGGAGATACGCCGGAGATGCCAGTAGGAGGACGAGACCACTCTACTTACATGCGGCATCATGGAAAAGTGTTCATCCATTTTTACTCCAAGATATGTAGCACACCTCGATAAAGGAACCTCGACACCCGAGATGGAAATCTTTGTCTCTGAAATGTGTGTCCAAATTTTTTTACTATGGCATCTTTCCTGGTAAAGGAAGTAGGTTGTAGTTTTTCGGTCTCCTCATACCATCTGACTTCAGATTGTCTTTTTCATGTTTCTTCCTTCAGTGATTCTAGTTTAGTCTTTTTGTTTTCAAAAATTTTACCCTGCTTCCTTTATCAGCACCTTTTCTCTCCATCTCCTCTTTCACTTTCTAAATACCTTTCAGTAAGCCCTTTCTATTTTGATCTTATTCGTATTGCATTTCACCGAGCACAATGTATTGTATCATTTTTTTATAAATATCATTAGATAGTTCACAAACGTTGGACTAAAATAATTGTATACATTAAATGGGTAATTGTAATAAATTTGCTATATCTCTGCAGTCTGTCACACGATTAAAAAAAATCAAGTTCTCAGATGGTTGATGGACATTCTGTATTAAAGCATGTCTTTACCGTCCCAAACGGTGAATGTATGAGGTAGATAGAGAAATGATGTTTATCATACCGGTGCATTCCATCGCTGCTCCAGGGCAAGGCAACACGCTTGCACAAATGGTAAAGTGATTTCCTGACGAATACATAAAGTTGGGTAGGCATTCAAATCTGTACCAATACATCGGTGTCTCCTTGTACCACATCTTCACTGCATTGGTTCCACCGGAAAAGCTGTCTGTCTCTGAAAAATATAGATTTTAAATCAAAGGTCGTAGGTGAGCAAAATCATGCACATAATATATGGAACGTTGGAGGGTTAAATATTATTTTATGGTAAAGGATCTATGAAGAATGTGGAATGGCAATGTTTTCATTGCACGCTTTTCAGTCGTCAATATTTTTCCAGGAGAAAATCACATTTTAAAGTTGAAGTAATCAAGATCGGACTGATGTCAAAGATCTGTTACTGATATCTTGCCACTTCTTGAACAAAACATACAAGAGAGCTGTAAACTAGACTTTCACGTCTTTTTGTTTGGGTGTATTCGTGCTTGGATGTGTGTATTTTATTCATTAATTCATCCATCTGTCCGTCCTTCTCGCCATCAATCATCCACCGATTTATTCATGTATTCATTTATATATTCATATTTATTCATTCATTTACATATATCTATTTATCCATTTATTAAAACCATCCATCTATCCAAACCACGCAGCTGTCTGTCCGTCCATCCGTTACTATTTTTATACTCGTTTTTCCGTTTGTTTATTCATTTGTTTGTTTGCATTGGTCGGTGGGTTGGTTGGTTCGTTTGAATGGCCAGATGGTTGGTTAGCTGGTTTGCTGGGTTTGGCTGGTTTGCTTGGTTTGCTTGATTTGCTTGGTTTGGTTAGTTGCTTGGTTGGGTGACTGTTTGGTTGGTTGATTAATTTATTCATTTATTTCTTTATTAACACTTGCTTCTGACTCTGTTTATTGCAAAGTGACAAATCTGAGTGGGCTTGTTATTGTCTCTAAAGCACTTTATGAAGTTTATCACGGATCGAGCATGAGTAATTTGCATTTCTTCGTTTCCTTTAAGACATAAATTACGAGCGTAAATGGCAGAAAGGACATTTTGAGAAATATTCAATATAGTTTAAAATATATCATCTAAGCAAGTGATAAAAACTTTATATGTCAAAGTATTTTGGCAATCATGCCTCTTTTCCTTCAAATTGTCCATTCACAACAATGACGTGAGAAGCTAGAATCAGCACCTTTTCTCTACTATGTTTCATCATTTATTACATATTCGGATATTTCGCTGGGTAGGTGAGAGAAGGGGTACTTGGGCTTTGAAATGAGTGTGGTTGCGTTTAACCGTACAAAGTTCAAACACATTCACAAAGTAATGAAGTTAAAGAAGCAACAGAGTTCACTCAATGTTTGAAGGTCAGGCTGGCAGACTACGGATGTCTGAACTTGCAAGAATGACGATTTTCAGTATCTTGTTTCTAATTTAAATCCCGTGTTTCTTCGAGCATCTCCTGGACTGGAAGGGTTGTCAGCTTCCACGTAACAGTGGGAAACTCCATGATGCAGGTATATCCAAAGGAGAGATTATTGCTTGCATGCGAGTGTGAATGAGTGCGGTCGAGTGAGAATCCCCATGACCGAATGTATGGTTTACTGTGTATTGTTATATCACCGTGTGTGAGTCTGCACGTGAGTTTGAATGTCCGTGTGCTATTAGGTGAATGCGTTTCAGTCTGACAATATTTTAGTTTGTCATTATTTGCATGTTCTCTGTATGTCTGTACTTCTGCCTGCCTTTCTTCCTGCCGCCTATCTCTCTCTCTCTCTCTCTGTCTCTCTGTCTATGTGTGTGTGTGTGTGTGTGTGTGTGTGTGTGTGTGTGTGTACCAGCTGATGTAAAGCGTCTAGTGCGTCGGCGAAGCGCTAGGTTCTTTGCACTTCTTCCGTTTTCAGCCTCTCGCCGCTGGCTAGCAACCTGTTACGAAAAGGAAAGCCGAGTGCGTAAACCTCTCTCTGCCAGTACACAGCCTATCCATCAGCAAGCCCTATGTAGTGCCTCCACGTGACGACACACGAAAACTTGGCACCTTAAGGCCCCAAGCTGAACTAATAGGGACTCGAAGGAGGTTCGGCCCCTAGACGTGCAGTGTCCTGGCACTCACGAACCAAACCCCCAGCTATGGGTTAATAGTCCCACTGCCTTGTGGGTGCCCCGGGAGAGGCAAAGGCTATGGGAGTAAACCCAGACAGAAAATCCGGAGTGGAGCCCCTAAGGCGATTGGACAGCTGACAGCATTACTAACCGGCAGCTCCTGCAGCCACAACAGTGCCAAATGTAACACACCGTGTTCCTTTGGGCCACACTGCCTAGGCAGAAAGGGGAACCACAGTACCTGGGCAGCCTGTGACTTCCATACAAGAACAGCCCATGACACGGTGCGTCTTTACACCTTCTTACCAAGCCCTGGGGGTATGGGGGAATGCCGACGGTGGCAGGCACAGGATGGTGCTGGGAGCCGCTAGACACAAACCTGCACCCAGGCGGTCAAGGTGAATCGGTCGCTCTCTGTTCACCGAGGCAAGGACAGAGTTCGGTAGCAACCTTGACGACAAAGCAGCCCTCTTCATGGATAGTCTGCTTCCCTCACATGGAGAGGGGTCTAGAAAAGGTGACCCCAAAAAGCTTGCCTCAACCCGACCTTGTCAGCCTACCGCAGCTGGCTGGGCATCCAACTCAGCGGTCACAAAAGGAAAAACTACAAGAAGAAAATATTCATGCAGTTTGGAGCATGGAATGTGAGAACGCTCATGGACACCAAGAACAGCAACAGGCCACAGCGCATGACAGCCATCGTTGCCCATGAGCTAGCTCGGTACAACATTGACATCGCTGCCCTCAGCGAGATCTGCCTGGCTGGCACTGGGGATTTTACGGGAGTGGGAGCTGGCTACACCTTCTTCTGGAACGGCAAGGCGCCAGACAATGCCAGAGAGGCAGGAGTCGGCTTTGCTATTCGATCGGCGATCGTCTCCAAGCTTGACACCCTTCCGAAGGGGATACGCGACTGACTAATGACGCTAAGCCTTTCCCTGGCGCACGGCACTCACCTCACACTCGTCAGCGTCTACGCTCCAACCATGACATACAGTGATAAAGCAAAGGAGCAGTTCTACCGCACTCTGCAATAGGTCATCAGTGCAATCCCAGCGCTCGACAAACTTCTCCTCTTGGGCAATTTCAACGCTCGCATTGGGAAAGACCGAACTGCTTGACCGTCCGTCATCGGCCCACATAGGGTGGGCAAAATGAACTCTAACGGAAAGTTGCTCCTTGCATTTTGCTCAGAAATGGGACTCGTCATCACCAACACGATCTTCCAGCAGCCTGACATCCACAAAGTGACGTCACTGGCATCTGATAGTCTTCATTGGCACCAGGCAGCGTGACTTGACAGACATCCACAATACACGGGCCATGAGGGGAGCAGACTGCTGGACAGATCACATACTTCTTTGCTGCAGAGCTTCCTTTCAGCTGGCGCGAGAGCATCGCAGACAGGTTGGCAGCATCAAGCGCAAGTTGGACGTAAAGAAACTCAGCGATCCCCTTGCCCAAGAGACTCAGCAGGGCTTTGTTTGCTGGCCTGTCTGTTGTTGACCACGGTAATATCGATCTCGAGACTGTCTGGACTGCCTTTAAGGATACGCTATACAACACCGCTGTGGTTGTCCATGGTCATCCAAAGAAGAAACATTAGGACTGATTCATTGTCAACAACTCTGAAATTCAGTAACTTCTCAGAGAAAAGAGAGCCGCCAACAATGACTGGATGAGCAACAAAGGGTGTGCCTCTAAGCTTAAGCGCTTCAAGAAGCTGTGGAGAGAGGTCCAGACACGAACAACACAGATGAAGGATGCATGGTGGGCAGCTAAAACTGAAGAGCTCTAGAGCTATGCAGATCGACACGTCACAAAGCTCTTCTATTCTGGCCTCAAGACTGTGTAAGGGTCTCCATTCAGCACAATAACCTCTATCCGTGCACCAGATGGCACCTTGCTGTCTGACAAAAGAGACATCCTGCAGCACTGGAAAGCCCACTTCGGCGAGCTCCTCAACAGTGACTCCGACGTCGACCATGCAGCCATGCCACAGCGACACCTCATCACTGCCCTGGATGTCCTACTGGCCTGCAAGGAGGTGGCCAGAGCAAATTCGGTGCTGCAGACGGGCAAATCTCCAGGCCCTGAAGGCATCCAACCAGGGGTCTTCAAGGTGGGTGGGCAGGCCCTCTTTGAACAGCTGACACACCTCTTCTCACTATTCTGGGAAAAGGGGGAGGGGCCACAGGACCTCAGAGACGCAAACATCATCCACCTCTACAAGAACAAGGGCGACAAGACCGTCTGCGACAATCACAGAGGCATCTCCCTCCTGAGCATAGCAGCCAAGCTGCTTGCCCGCATCCTCCTCAACAGGCTAACACAACACCTGGTAGACAACATAGTGCCAGAGAGTCAGTGTGGGTTCAGATAAAACAGAGTACTGTTGATATGATCTTTGCCTCCCGCCAGCTTCAAGAGAAATGCCTCGAGCAGCGTCAAGACCTCTACCTGCTCTTCATTGATCTGACAAAGGCAATTGACACTGTCAGGCAACCCCAACTCTGGGTCATTCTCTCCAAGCTGGGCTGCCCCCCCAAATTTGTCCAGATGATTCGCGCATTACATGATGGCATGCAGGCCCGAGCCATTGAATCTGGTAGCGTCTCAGAGCTGTTTCAGATGACAAACGGTGTAAAGCAGGAATGTGTCCTCGCACCAACACTCTTCAGCCTCCTCTTTGCCAAGATGTTGTCAGTTGCCCTGTCTCAGACAGATGCAGGCATCACCATTCACTATAGGTCGGATGGCCGCTTTTTCGACCTTAGGTGCGCCTCAAGGCACACACCAAGGTACGACATGCCCTCGTTCGTGACCTCTTATATGCTGACGATTGCGCGCTGGCTGCCCACACTGAAGCTGATCTTCAAGAGCTTGCTGACTGCTTTGCCACTGCCACCAAGGCCTTTGGCCAGGCTGTCAGCATCAAGAAGACTGAGGTCATGATGCAGTCACTCCCAGGGGCAGATAATCCACCACCCTCCAACAGGATCAACGGACAAGCCCTAAAACAGGTCGAGACCTTCTTCTACCTTGGTAGCTGCATCTCATTAAACTTCAGCCTTGATACCGAGATCTCCTGCCGACTCTCCAGGGCAAGCAGCTTCTTTGGGCGCCTCTGGACCAGAGTTTGGCGGGAAAGGGGAATCACCTCCCGAACACACATCGCCATCTACTGAGCTGTGGTTCTCACATTCCTACTGTACGGCTGTGAGACCCAGCCCTGCTACCACAAGCACATAAAGCCCCTCGAGCATTTCCATCTTTGCTGCCTTCACAAGATCCTCAACATGACACGGGAGGACCGAGAGATCAATCAGGACGTCCTCAGACAGGCCAAACTGCAAGGCATTGAGGCTCTCATCATGCAAGCCCAGCTCAGATGAACTGGCCATGTCATGCGAATGGATGACAACCGCCTTCCCAAACAGCTCTTTTGCGGTGAGCTCACCAACAGCGCATGCCATCAAGGTGGTCCAACCAGTCACTGCAAGGACATGCTAAGCAGCGCCTAGAGGCAATTTATTTACAAAGGCACCAGGGCTTTTGAGGCAAAACGCCTGGCTAACCTTGACAGGAAACGCCAAGCCAGGAAAAATAGCCAGTGCCCTGGCCCATGTGTGGACGTCTCTGCGCATTGGAGTTCAGCTTGAGGGCACACATGAGACGACACTGACGTTATCTTCGCCGCGCGAAGGACTTCAATGATTGATTGTGTGTGTGTGTGTGTGTGAATGTGTGTGTGAATGTGTATGTGTGTGTGTGTGTGTGTGTGTGTGAATGTTTCTGTCCGTCTGTGTGTCTGCCTGCTTGCCTGTATCTGTCAGGGAATCTGGGTGTCTGCTTGTTTGTCTATTTGTCTGCATGCCTGCCTGCGTGCGGGCGTTCTGCCTGCCTGCCTGCTTGCCAGCCAATCTCTCTGCCTGCCTTGATCTCTACCTGCATGAATGTCTGTCTCTCTGTTAGTCTGCCTCTCTCTGTCTCTGTCTGTCCGTCCGTCCGTCCGTCGTCTGTGCGTCTATCTGACTGTGTGTGTGTGTGTGTGTGTGTGTGTGTGTGTTTGTTTGTTGCTGTCTCTCTGTGTGCTTCTCTTTCTGTGTCTGTCTGTCTGTCTGCCTGTCTGTCTGTCTGTCTGTCTGTCTGTCTGTCTGTCTGTCTGTCTGTCTGTCTGTCTGTCTGTCTGTCTGTCTGTCTGTCTGTCTGTCTGTCTGTCTGTCTGTCTGTCTGTCTGTCTGTCTGTCTGTCTGTCTGTTCTCTCTCTCTCTCTCTCTCTCTCTCTCTGTCTCTCTCTCTCTCTCACTCTCTCTCTCTCTTCCCCCTCTGTCTGTCCGTCCGTCCGTCCGTCCGTCCGTCCGTCTTTCTGTCTGCCTGCCTCTGTCTGTCTCTCTGTCTCCGTCTCTGTCTTTCTCTGTCGCTCTCTCCCTGTCTCTGTTTCTCTCTTCACCCCCCCCCTCTCTCTGTGAATGTGTGTGTGTATGTGTGTGTGTGTGTGTGTGTGTGTGTGTGTGTGTGTGTGCGTGCGTGCGCGCTTGCTTTTGTCTCTCTGAATATGATTTTCCAGGGTTTTGTTTACATATAAGTTTAAGAAAAACGTCAGCGATGGATGCATAAAAAGTATTCTTCGTAATTCATTTGGTAGTTATTAAGAAATACCTATCAATTTTCTTTCTGAAAAGAAGAGTACAAAAGGAATTTAGCACTTACGTTTTATACAGAGATGTCTAGGCACTTGTGTCCATGTGCCGTCTTGAAGACAAATTGTTTTCAGGTCTCCTAAAAAGTTGTATGAGCCCAGCGGGCAATAATACGTTGCTACAGAGTTGTACTTTGTTGACACATAATGTAATTTTAAACTTGACAAGATGTGCGGAATCCCACAGTCCACCTCTGAAAATATAAAGCAAAGAGCATTTCAGAAAAGTAATGGTTAAGTCGAAATTGCTTGTTTTTATTAGAACGTCCAAGCAATGTTCGTAGAATGTAATGGTTTAGTTCACAAAGTAGTAGCTTTTCTACACGAAAAAAAGGACGGAATGAAATGATCTATTAATTAGACAAAATAACATGCTTTGCGTAACTCTGAAACATCAGATGTATAGATAAAGAAGCGTCATTGTGGAGATCATTCCAAAACCGTTGTCGATATTTTTTATCATACACGTGCAAAAACAGAGAAAACATTAAACATTTTCTTGTAAACTGTTCCGTTTGCACTCCTAACCAGATATGTGAAGTTTTCTTTAGAAGGTAGGAAAATGAAATAAAGAGGAAAATCAAAAACCGTTAAAAGTTTCCATTTAAATGTAAATTTACAAGACAGACTATCAGAAAGGTATGTGAGCATATTATCAAAATATGAAAGCTAAAGGGAATTATGATAATTCCAAGCAGCCTAGATAGGAGCCAAATGCTTTACATTCTAAGTGTCATTGAACAACAACGGATACAAATTAGTGTAGATGTAACTATTTTGATAGTAGGGAGGTTTTTTGTATAACCAAAGCTTGCTCTTAGTAAAAAGTGACAGATTTATTTAAACAGTTCCAGAAAGAGGAGTTCGTTTGGCCATCTCTGAATTCCACTTAAGGCATAACTCGTTGAGAGATAGAGATTGAGAGAGAGATTGAGAGAGAGAGAGAGAGAGAAACATTGAGAGATGAGAGAGGAGAGAGAGAGAGAGATACATTGAGAGATGAGAGAGGAGAGAGAGAGAGAGATTGAGCGAGCGAGCGAGAGAGAGAGGGAGAGAGAGAAAGAGAGACATTGAAATTGAGAGAGAGATTGAGATTGAGAGAGAGATTGAGAGAGAGATTGAGATTGAGAGAGGGCGAGGGAGAGAGAGATTGAGCGAGAGAGAGACAGTGAGAGAGAGAGAGAGATATTGAGCGAGCGAGAGAGAAAGAGAGAGAGATTGAGCGAGAGAGAGAGAGAGAGAGATTGATTGACTAAACATTATTTTTCAAGAGAAATACATGAATTAGGCGCAACTGCCTATCTTACGTCCAGCCCTTGTTAAAACAAGAAAACAAACAAACAAATCCAATCCCATCCCCCACCCCTACTCACCCACCCACCCTCTCTCCCACACAAAATTCACACAATAACACATGTTACAATCAATTAATGGTAACAACATATCATGTTGAAAATAACCACAAAGTGAATTTAGAATAAGATGAAAGTATCTAAGATGACTGCATAAGAAAAATCTGTAGTTTCAATTTATATTCTCTAAAAATTTCGCAATTTTAAGAGACTTGGATAGTGTGTTCCACATAGTAGCTCCTGAATAAGATAGGCTATGTTTAAACAAATCAATCCTAGGTTGTGGTATCGAAAAGTTATGTACACGAATATTTCAATGTTGGAATAAGTTTATCAAATAATCAGGCACATCACAATCATTAATTATTTTCATTAAGACACATTTATTGAATTGGAAATGCTTATGAAAAGGCAAAATATTAAGTTCTTTCATTATGTCATTTGTAGAGAGTGAACTATCTGTTATCATAAGCTTAGGGGCTCTTGATACAATGAATTCAGCCTTTTGAAGTTAGTGTCACTACAGCCATCCTAAATTGTTGACGCATAATTAACGTGAGATAAGATATGAGCATGGAAGAAGATTTTGCAAGTTTGAACGTCAACAATATGTCCTAATTTGGAGAGAAGAAATATATTATTTGATATATTTTACAAATATTATCAATGTGTGATTGCCATTCTAAATGATAATCAATAATTACACCAAGAACTTTGTGCTCAATAATTTTTTCGATTCTCAAAGAATCAAGAACAAGAGGAAGAGATAAAGGATATATTTGATGTTTTTGTCTAGTAGTTATCACCATATATTTCGTTTTGGAAGGATTAATGACCATATGATTCGAAGAGAACCGTGAACGTATTTCATCCACCGTTAAGTTTTACTGCCACAACTTCAGTCCTGATATCTGAGGTTGAAAGTGTTACATCATCAGCAAACATATCACATGTAACCTCTTTATCAGAGATATGTAATGGTAGATCATTGATGAATAGGCAGAACAAAAGATGATCTAAGACAGAACCTTGTGGTACACCCACTTGTAAATGGCCACAAAAAGAAACACGTCCATTGAAATAGACATACTGCTGTCTGTCTTTTAAGAAAGACTGAGAGAGAGAGAGAGAGAGAGAGAGAGAGAGAGAGAGAGATGAACTGAACAAGTTTAATGTTTAGGCCACTGGTCTGTTACATTGGGCAGAAAACGCAGACAAAAAGCAATTATGGACAATAAGTGCTTCGCAAACTTGTAACCAGTTTTGGCATGCACAACACGCACGAGTTTTACCAGTTTGACATAGCTCGTTTATTAAATAAAAAGTATAGGGGGAAACGCACACGCATAGCCAACTAGTAGCACTATCTCACACAGTCATTCTATCAAATGATGGATCACGACAGAAAGACGGTGAGGATAAAGGTCAAAATCAAATCACTTTAATTTCTCCTAATAACAATTTTAAAAATGGATAACTAGAGGTTAGTAATGATAATCATAAAACAAGGATAATTCAATTCGATCTTTAACCCAGAATAAATATTGCTCGCAAACCAATTAAAAAGAACTTATCTGCTTCAAAGACTGTATCCGTCGACAAGTACAAAGTAGTAATGAAATGAGGTGGTCGCGATCTGTGAACACACTAGGTGAGAAGAGAGGGGAAAGGGGAAGGGGAACAGGGGGCAACAGGTGCACAGGCAAGCACGACGAACCACGACAGAACATGAATTTCACCCTGGTAACGGGCAGACGTGGAAGAATCTTGTCTGTAGCTTCGTGCACTGGTGAGCAGGCTTGCAATCAGGATTTTCACCCTGGAGACCGGCAAACATATGAGAATCTTGTCTGTAGCTTCGTGCACTGGCGAACACGGCGACTTGAACTTTACACAGGGGGCAGGTGCTTCCCTCTTTATCGTCTTGGGGAGGGGGGGGGGTTGTATCTCTTTGAAGAGGTCGGGACGGCAATCTACATAGGTGTTAGTCTTTACTCGTTGATGTTGTTTCCCGCCTAGACCACGGGGAAGGTGGGGATTATATACTCGAAGCACGGACGCCTTCGAAATCTGTACTCTCTCATCCAATGAGAACACTCGGGCCACGCCGTCTCCCTCACTGTCCAACCATACATCCCCCATATAAGGGGTAGTCATTCACCGAAAATGTCTTCAGTCAAGTTATGGAAAGGCGGCAAATCACACGTCCCCATTCCGCTCGCCAGCACAAAGCGTGTACAAAGTTTTCCACGTTTGGCGACATATGGATGGACAGACGACGTTTCACGACCCATCAGGCTTTCTAGGCTAAACAAAACCGTTAAGCACATAAATCGATAGAACAGTTCAGAGCAAACGCAAGGCAAGTCATGGTGTCCCTAGTCACTCGCCTCTTACGAATCGTGCAGAGAGAGACGTAGTGGGTCAACTCTTAACTCTTAACCCCGAACCCACAGTGGAGCTATGGTTGGCGAGCCATATCATGCTATCGTAGCTTAATTTATTACAGTTGGAGGCCACACTAACTCACACAACACCACAGGATAGTAGATACAATAAATTCAAGTGAAAAGGGGGAGGGGGTGATCTCGCCACAGCCCTCCTTCCATCAAAGGATTTTTTTCATAAATGAATTTTTTTTATAGGCACAGCGGTGACTACAACAAAATTAACACATAAGCACAGGCAGAAAAATCTGTCTGCCTCTCTAGGAGTCCACACAGACTAGAGCAATTTGTACAAATATGCCCGCAAAACCAGGCACACAAAATCTACCTAACACATATACATTTTCACATCAGTCTTTCCTCTCTCTCGTGGCGGTTCTCCAGACCAAAATCTGAGGAAAACAACGTTTCTCTATCAAAAACAAAAGCACAGGCTTCCGCCGCTCACACCAAAAGAGACAACAACTTTCTTGCAACTCTTTTGTCTCAGAGTATTTACTCTAACCTGGACAGAGCGTCGGCCACAACGTTGGCCCTACCAGGTACGTGGGCCACTACTACAGGAAAATCTTGGAGGATCAAACTCCATCTAAGCAACCTTTGATTCTTGTTCTTAGGGGTTTTAAGAAACACCAACGGGTTATGGTCAGTGTACACCTTCACTTCCAGTGCAGAGTCTCTCAGGTACACTTCAAAGTGCAATAAGGCCGACAGAATACTCAGAGCCTCCTTTTCTACAGTAGAATAGTTTTTCTGGTGGGACTGGAACTTTTTAGAGAAATGTGCCACAGGGTGCTCAAGGTCATTCTCATCTAGTTGCACAAGCACAGTGCCCATAGTCAAATCAGAAGCATCCACCATAAGTCTGAAAGGTCGGTTGGGGTCGGGGGTCCTAAGTACAGGGTCACACCAGAGCACTCGCTTGAGTCTCTCAAAACTCTTCTGACACTCATCATCCCAATGGAACCCTCTTCCCTTTTTCAACAAGTCTGTCAGTGGGAGTGCAAGTTGTGCGAAGGTACAACAGAAACGGCGGTAGTACCCTACCATGCCTAGGAATCTTCTCACAGCCTTGCGGTTCGTAGGGACCGGCATCTCTTGGATAGTCCGTACCTTCTCCTGCCTGGTTCGTACTTTGCCACTTCCAACCTCATGCCCAAGATATGTAGTGGTGGCTTTCCCAAATGAAACGGCTGTGCAAACACTGTGCTGTGTGCCGGCGGGCAGGGAAAAGGGTCTCAGTGAGCCCAAGGCTTGCCTTAGACCCATTCCCATAGTACAAGAGCCATTCGCATGGGTGTTAATGGACTGTGTTGGTCCCAAGAAGCCGAGGAGGATTTCAGTACCTGCTCACGTTGATGTGCATGACCACTAGGCTTGTGGAGGCAGTTCCCTTGAGGAACATCACTGCAAAATCCGTAACAGAGGCCATGCTGAGATTCTTTTCATTATTTGGATAGCCACGAGAAGTACAGACTGATCAAGGCACCAACTTCACGTCAAAGAGTTTCGGCATGGCTCTGAAAGACCTTGGTATCTCACACGTAGTGAGCAGTCCTTACCACCCTGAGAGTCAGGGAGCGCTAGAACGCTTCCATCACTCCGTGAAGGAAATGTTACGATGTTACTGTGACGTTGAACCTCACAAGTGGCCGGATGGCCTATCATTTGTGATGTTCGCCGCCAGAGATGCTGTCCAAGAATCTTTAGGGTTCACCCCCTTTGAGCTCGTGTTTGGGCACGAGGTGAGAGGCCCCTTGACGATGGTGAAAGAGAGATTGTTGGATGGGAATGATAAAATGGATGTGCTGTCGTTTGTGAGTGGTCTGAAAGAGAGAATGCTGAGAGCAGTTGAGTGTGTAAATACCCACTTGGGTAAAGCAAAGGGGCGGATGAAAGAGTGGTATGACAGGAAAGCGCGAGAAAGAAAGTTTGAGCCTGGTGACAAAGTGCTGGTGTTGTTGCCAGTTCCAGGTAGTTCCCTCTCAGCCCGGTATTCAGGACCATACGAGGTGAAGAGACGTGTGGGAGAGGTGACCTACATCGTCAGCACTCTAGATGGTCGCCGCAAAGAAAGAATGTGTCACGTGAACATGTTGAAAGAGTGTCGCGAGTGCGAGGACAAGAGGAAGGATGGACGTGTGCCTGTGGCTATGATTAAACCTGGAGGAGATGAGGATCCTACAGAAAGGGCGGTTGAAAGTGACGATGAAACTGGGATGGGACTAGATTTGAGCAATGCACATCAATACCAACATCAGAACAAAATGTTGACTCATTTGAATGAGAGAGAGAGACTGGGAGTGAAGGCACTTTTGGGCAGGTTTCCCATGCTATTCACGAATGAGCCTCGCCGGACTCCCCTGGTAGTGCACGACGTGGAGTTGCTAGATGAGAGCACGCAACCGGTGAAACAACATGCATATAGAGTCGCGGGCGAGAAGAAGGATGCACTGAGGCGAGAGGTGCGATTCCTCCTAGAACATAAATCCTACTCTCTTCCCCCTCAGAATTTTCTAACTGCTCCATAATGATTGCTTGTTTCAGTCGGTCCAAATCATCACAGACACTGACAGCGATACACCACCGGTCAAACGCGCTCTGCAGTCGGTACGCGAACTCTCTGTACATCTCCTTGTCTCCCTTTCTACATTTCCTGAACTTTTGACGGTATGCCTCAGTGGTGAGAGAATACTTCTTCAGGATTTCCTCCTTCAGAGTAGCATAATCTCTGAAATCATTCATAGGTAGGGTATTGTACACTTCCTGGGATTTTCCAGTCAAAACGCTACCTAACACGAGGTACCACTTGTCCTCCTTCCACTCCAAGCTTTCTGCTAGCCTCTCAAAAGTGGAAAAGAAGGCTTCTACATTCTCCTCAGAAAACCTCGGGACCCCTTGATATTTTCTCATATCAATTGCTCCCTCATGCTCTCGTCTGATCCTCTCTTTCTTTTTCCCTCTCCTCAACCTCCAGTTCCTTCTTTTCTAGCTCCAATTTTTCTCTCCATCTCTAGCTTTTTTCTCTTCTTCTTTTCTCTCTCTCTCTCTCTCCTTTTTTTCCATATCCAACTTATCTCTACCTGTAACTTCTCTCTTTCTTCTTCTCTCTCTCCTTTCTTTCCATATCCAACTTTTCTCTCTATCTGTGACTTCTATCTCTCTCTTCTCTCTCTCCTCTCTCTCTCTTCTCTCTCTTCTCTCTCTCTTCTCTCTCTCTTCTCTCTCTCTTCTCTCTCTCTCTCTTCTCTCTGTCTTGTTTCTCTCTCTCTCTCTCTCTCTTCTCTCTCTCTCTCTTCTCTCTCTCTTGTTTCTCTCTCTCTCTCTCTCTCTCTCTCTCTTTCTCTCCTTTTCTTCTCTCTCTCTCTCCTTTTTTCTTTTTCCCTCTCCATTCGTTTTTCCTCCAGCTCAATCTCTCGCAACCTTACAGAAGTATCCATGGGGACTTGTTCTCGTTCAGTCACAGACATCTTTGTCTCGTTTTCACTCTCATGCTTCACTCCTTCTACAAACTTGATCAGAATTTTCTGCAAGATAGCCTTAGTAGTCCCTCTGCCTGCTTCCAAGCCAAACCTCTCGACCATCTCATACAAACCTGCCCTATCTGATGACAAAATATCAGCAATCGTCGGCAACTCTACTCCATCAGCCATCTTGGTAAATGCTACCGTCAAGCACTACTGAATCAGCAAAAATCGAAATCACAGGTGGTATAATCTCTAGCAAGCTCAAAACAGATGACTATCAGGGTTACTCAAAATGTGGCAGATCACAAGGGCAAAGGTGAATCAAAAACAATGACAAGTCACGTTCCAACACAACCATTCACACTCAAGGCCGACAGCTAATCTGGTTCAGAAATTTAACATAAGGCTTTAAGTTACCCTCAAAGGAATGATTGTTATGGCTCTAAAAATCCCTGGACGAGTTCCATCAACTGTTAGGACTTAGATTCAAAATCCCGGATGATAAGACCCCAATTGTAACAAGTTTGACTTGGCTCGTTCTTTTAAATAATAAGTCTAGGGGAAAACGCACACACGCACAGCCGAACTGGCAACACTATCTCACACAGTCATTCCATCAAAAGATGTAACACGACAGAATAAACAGTGAGGACAAAATTAAAAATTAAATCACTTAAATTTGTTCCAATAACAATACAAAATGGGTAACTAAAGGTTAGTAATGATAATCAGACTAAATATGACTCGCCAACCGAATAAAAAGAACTTATCTGCTTTTGAAGAGTGCATCCGTCAACAAGCGCAATGGTAGTCCTGAAACGAGGTAGCTGTGATCAGCCAGCACACTAGGAGGGGAGAGAGGGGAAGGGGGAAGGAGAGCAGGGGGCAACCGGTGCACAGGCAAGCACGATGAACCACGACAAAACGTGAATTTCACCCTGGTAACGGGCAGACGTGGAAGATTCTCGCATGTAGTTCTTGTGCTCTGGCTCACACGACGGCATGAGGATTCACCCTGGAAACAGAGGAGATTCTGTAGAAACTTCCATAGATTCCAACGCTGGAAAGCATGGTGGCTTGACCCTTCGCCCGTGAAACAGGACAGACGCTGAGGTGTCTTGCTTGTAGATTCCGGCACTGGAGAGCAATGGTGACCTGACCCTTCGCCCATGAAACGGGACAGAAGCTGAGGTGTCTTGCTTGTAGATTCTGGCACTGGAGAGCAACGGCGACCTGACCTTTGACCCAGGGGCGGGCGCCTCACTCTTCAGAAGCTGGGTGGGGGGAGAAGAGCCGGGGTGGGTGGGAGGGTGGTCTTCACTAATCGATGGTGTGTTCCCGCCCAGACACAGGGAAGGAGGGGATTATATATCCGAGGCACCAACGCGCTTCGACATGTGTGCTCTCTCTTCCAATGAGAACACTCGGGCCATGCCCTCCTCGCACTGTCCAATCACACGTCCCTCATATAAGGGGTAGTCGTTTGGCGGAAGTGTCTTCAGTCAAGCTTTGGAAAGGCGGCCAATCACACGTCTCTCTTCGCTCGCCAATTCAAAATGCGTACAAAGTCTTTCATTGGTTGGTAATGAATGGATGGATGGCGTTTCACGGCTAATCAGCCTCTAGGCCATGCAAGGCCATTGTCACAAGTGTGTGTCATAATTAGGACGCCTAGGTATAGCGCGTCGCTAATGTGTTGACCCCGCCGGGCCAATGGTTTCATTTTCTCGTGCTGTCCATGTCTTTTTTCTCTTATCATCATCTGCGATTGGAAGATGGGGAAGAAAGTTCTAGAACTGTTTTGCGCATGCGGTTTAGGCATCCATAGTTATCTTTTTGGCAAGGAGACAGATTTAGGGCAAAGTGATCCGTAACGTCGAAGAGATTTCCGAGTGACGTCAGAGAAGCAAGTTGTTAGATTCGGTGTGCATGCCGAATGTTTGAGCTCTCTCGGTTTTTCATCTTTCGTAAGCGTTGTAGCTTGAAGATGGCAGCGTCAGTGTAAGACTGGGTCCTGACGCTGGTAAAGGTTGTCGCAACTCCATGGGAGTTGGAGTTGCGACAGTCGTCCCTTTCGCTTCTGAAACTTCGCTTTTGGGACAGGAAACCTAAGAAGTCGGAAGTAAGTGTAACCGTTATCGTTGTCTGTAACGCGCAAGTCTGATCTCTGCAATTAGAGAGAAATGGAGCCACGTAGTGAAACACGCTAAACTGTTATGTTTCATGTAGTTGTGTTTGTGTGTAGTGATGCTTCGATAATGTTTTATTGTATGGTGCATTGTTTAAGTGGATAATTTGGTGGTAGTTTGTTGTACTACCCATGGGTTTTCAATACAAAACCACAGTAAGTTGGACGAAAGACATAGTGAAATTGTAAAGGGTTGGGGGAGGGCGGTATCAAACGGGGAATGGAAGTATTGTTCGCAGTTGCTTCCATCTGGATAATTGTCGCCAGGTTTCCCAGTTTCTACATTGCAACGTTTCAACGTCTTCAGCGTTCAAGGTTTCAACGCTTCAACGTTTCCACGTTCCACTTGTCCACGTTCCCCTCGTCCACGTTCCTAACTTCGACCTGGGCTGGATCCGGCAGCACGTGGTGACTGCTCAAGTCAACATCTCTGAACTCTGTCAGCCAAGTCGGGGCATCCGACTCTTTCAACGACATTACAGGTCATGTAACCTTGGATCATCTATCCCCCCCCCCCCCTCCCCCCAACCCTTAGTTGTGTGATTCTGGACATTCCAGGCCGGCATGTGGAACTTTTGAGGACTGGACTGTGTGGATGTGCGGAGGAATGAAATTGGCATGTTCAAGCTAGGCCTTGACATTTAGGGGTACGACTCTCGCTTCGCATGTTCGACCCCCAGCACTACCAAGGGTGGTAATTTTATATTCCTTTTCATTTAATATTAATTGTCTTTGTGGTGTTGTTGTTTTCTTTTCTTGTTTGTCATAATAAATGTCGTAATTTTGAAGAACGAGTACTGTGTGCAGTGACTTACTCTAGTTTTTAGTTCCCCCTTTTTTCTTCATTTTTTTCTTTTCCTGCCATGTGTTATTTTTGTTTTGCTGTGACAAAAATCTCAATCTGTCTATGTCCAGACCACACAGCAGTTAGGTACACACACGTGACAGCCATTAAGCACAAACATTACTAGAACAGTTCAAAGCAAACACAAGGCAAGTCTCGGTATTCCTGGTCACTCGTTTCTTACGAATCGTGCAGAGACGAGGTGGGTCAATTCTTACCCCGAACCCACAGTGGAACTACGGTTGGCGAGCTGTAACACGCTATTGTTACTATTTTTAGAACGGTTGGCGGCCACACTAACACTCACAACACGGGTTAGTAAGCGCAATACAATCACGTGAAAAGGGAGTAGAGGGGGTTGATCTCGCCTGTCGCGTTTATCTAA
The DNA here is from genome assembly GCA_034096865.1 of Theodoxus fluviatilis. Classification (NCBI taxonomy): domain Eukaryota; kingdom Metazoa; phylum Mollusca; class Gastropoda; order Cycloneritida; family Neritidae; genus Theodoxus; species Theodoxus fluviatilis. The sequence goes on along the minus strand of JAWQFJ010023928.1, from coordinate 27,963 downwards.
CTGGCTAATGATAGGTTCACCCTCGGGGAACGACGTAGTCGTCCTAGAGGGGAGAGACCTTTAGACAAACAAGAGTTTACACCTAAACTCAACCACCACTCCTTGGGGGGACACCACAAACGTCAAGCAATGTCAAACAAACAAGTGAATAAATGACCACTGAATCGGGATGAAAATAAACAAGTCAAGTTTAATCAACAAACAAACTCCCCTTGCTGCACTGGGCCGCAAAGGAGGGAGCAAGCAAGCGATCAAATGGAAAAATACAAGAAAAGAAACCAAAACAAAGTCAAACAGCGGAAACAAGATGGTGGCACTTCCGCTGCTAGAAACAGGTAAAAATCAACACCAAACAACAACCATCGATCGTATTGGCAAGAGTAGAAAAACTCTCAAACATGAAAAACCCACATGCGCAAAGAAGCAGTATCTACGTCACTGGTGACTAGAATTACTGACAATGCGTTACACAAAACTCCACTTCCCTTCACTCCATCACAAAAACACCAGAAACTGGAATTTATTAAAAAAAAGTCAGTTTCAGACAAGAAACCCTACTTCCCACCACTCGTTCCAGCGCTCACCTCCAGAACGAAAAGATTCTCGCAACAGAGAAATAAAATTTTCCACTTCCGTACCGACACAAAGTTGCAAACACTCTTCAACCTGAAAGAAGTTGCTGTATTTCACTACTGAAACATTTAACAATTCAATGTTAAATCGAATCCCCAAACTTCCTCAAAACCCGGAACACCAGGAAACATCAATCCCCACAGAGAGATTTTCCCGTCCCTTTTCACAAACCCGTTAGCTAGGTTACTCAAAACGAAGCCACAACAACACCCTTCCCCGTCTGAATATTAATGAGCCAAAACCCCCGCTAGCCCAACCCCCCTTCCCCTTGCGCTGACGCACTTCCGCCCAAAGCCACGCAAGCCAGAAAAAACAGAGAGAGGTATTCAGACACTGTCGCAGAGTGCGACAAGGGGTGATATGATGCCGCTATGTGATGCCGCTAAAATTGTCAGTGTGTGAATCTGCTTCGCGATATGCGTTCAATCGGTCCTGACGCATTGCGACAGTAGTTTGAGTGACAGGGGGGTGTGACGTCACTCGAAGGGGTTATTCGGGGTGACGAGGTGTCTGTTGGTATGCCGCGGGGTCCTCATATTGTACAGCACGGTTCTAAAGCCCGCGAACTTTATTGAACAATGATTGGTAGGAGATTTGGGAGCGGGAAAATTCTCATCACTGATTGGAAGTTGATCACGTGATAGAGTCGACGGCGGGAATCTGATAGCGTGCGTCTAGGCAGATCATATCCATCATTGGATGGGGACGGTAGCGGGGCGAAAGCTCCGCTAACCGCGAGCCATGGGTGGCGGGCTAAAGTTTTGGCTTTACTGGAATTCTCTCTGTGTCAACTCATGGTAGAAGTTGGACACGTGAGAGGGGAAGAAAGGTCTTCCTGGTGACTGAGACGAAGTTTCTATGGATAGAACCACGGCCTGCGGACTTGAGGTAAATTGAGCTGGTTCACCATAATTCTTGTATCGCGTAAAATGTTTGACCATTGATAGAGCGGGAAAATGGGTCATTCGATCATGTATGAGTGAATTGTACTTCAGAGTCAAAGTAAATCCATGGGGATGATCGGGAAGGAGTACATATCTTCATGTGGAAATGTTTAAGAGTCACTTTGCGAGTAAAAGAGTGCGTTAATTCAATTTCTCTCGCCGGGAGCGAGTGGGCGATTCTACTAAAGCGTCTGGGCTGGAATGCGCCGTTAAATATTGAATCCCGCACGTGTAAATTCAGGGGAGAAGGGGTAGTTGCTTATCGGGGTCGTACGGTTATGTGTTTCAGGCTGAACTGAATGGAATACGTTTGGCAGGATGTTTGCTTACCTGCTTACCTACCTACCCATATCTTCGTCCTACGTAATTCGCCGGTTACTGCGACTGCTACTGGTAAAGCTCTGCGGTATCGTCACGTCGAGTCCGTGCGGACGGATCTCGGAGTACGTCGTCGTTTCTGAGGGATGCTGCGCTGACACGGGTCCAGTGCGAGGCTGGAGAACGACGCTGAGAAGTGCATGAGAGCGCTTCGTCTGACTGTGGTGGTTCCTACGGTCGTGCAAGTACAAATCTTCATTAGTAGCTTGGTAGCTACGATTTCGTTAGGACTGGTTTAAGGACTATTGGTTAAAAGGGTCTAACGAAATACACCTTTGGTTGGGTGTGAAGTCCACACGAGTGGCCTAATCATCGGGGTAAGATTGATTAGAGGCAGAGGGTTGGGAGTGCTAGCGCATACACTCGCGCGGGGCGGTGTAAGGGCGCAGCTGTCTGTTGTAGGTGTGACATGCAATGGGGTGGAGTGCGATTTATGACTTGATTCTCTCGATAGGATGACATTTTATCGCACTGACTCAGATGACTGGAGATATCTGCCGAGGTTCAGAATTGACTTTCTGAACTTGACTGACTTGGGTAATAAGCTAGGTGCTTGTGGGTCAGTGTAAATCTCACAACGGGACAAAGGGGGGCGTATTTGGAAAGGGCCTACTTGTCTGATGCGAAACCGGAGACGCTCGGCGTGCGTCTATCTACGAGAGTACTACCAGAGACTTCCAGGGGGAGACTGTGTTTTGCTCCAGTAAATTGTTCGAGTGTGGGTTGGGACAATTTCTTCTTTTCAGAGGACTGAAAATGTGGAAGAGGGTAGGGGTCGCTTTGAGATTTCTGTGAGGTTGGTTATGTTTTTTTATCGCCTGTGTGGTTCAACAACGTGTACTGGGTAAGGTCACGTTAGGGATTGGAATTTTCTGAACTGGGAGAGAGTCCCGGCGACGAAAAGGGTAAGAGTAAACCTTTTCACCTGCTTCCTCGCATGTGTTTGTATCGACATTGGTTGTTGCTCACGTGAGTGGTTTCGTGTGAGCTTGTCGAGCGAGGGGTGTGCGGCGCGAATGGGAGGTTGCGCGTGGAGCGGAGTTGGTCTGTTTACCTTTCACCATTCAGTGTTTGGGCGGAAGTGCGTCACCACTAGAGGGGGAAAGAGGGAGGAGCCAGAGGGGGTCTAGGGCTTCATTGGTATGCAGCGACATTAGTGTGTTGTTGCGGGCGTCTGATTTGAGTAACTTCTATTACAGGATTGCTGGCAAGTTTCTAGTAAATCTTCTGAAGAGAGATTGTGTTTCTGAATCGGGAATTTGGGTGAAGTTTAAGGATAAGTCTATTTAACAGGGGATTGTTAAATGCTTTTGGTAAAGCCGGGGAGACTGTTGTGAATGGAAGTGGGTGTGACTTGTTGTCATGTCTTGTGGTTCGTTTCACTTCTATTCTGTGGCAAGATTATCGTTGTTCTGAACTGCTCGTCAGAACGAGTGGTAGAGAGAGTTGTGTATTTTGAGCTAGAGCTGCTTTGTGAATTAAATTCTAGTTCTGGTGGAATGATGAGAGATTGAGGGGAAGTGTGTTTTCCCCATACCACAGGGCAACGGGGGTGTGTTTACCTGTGTGTAATTTGAATTCCAGGTTTTGGTGTGTCTGGAATCGCTTGGCTCCTGAGAGAGCATATTGTTGTGAATTTTGTTGTTATTTTATTTGATGATTAAAGTTTGATTTGTTTATTTATCCCCGATTCAGTGGTCTTTTATTCACTTGTTGTTTGACATGCTTGACGTTTGTGGTGTCCCCCCAAGGAGTGGTGGTTGAGTTTAGGTGTAAACTCATTGTTGTCTAAAGGTCTCTCCCCTCGGGGACGACTAAGTCGTCGCTCGAGGGTGAACCTATCAATTAGCCAGTTAGATAACGCGACAGACACGCGCGAACCCACACTCGCGCACACCTTTCTCGCACGACCGTCCTGTCCAGAAACTCCCGCGAGCAGTGAAACAGATGTCGATAATCAAAGCGAAGAAAGATAAAAAGGTTTTCTCTTACCCTTTTGAAGTCCAGACAACTCGAGGTCCAGAACACGCTAATCCTTTCATAGCACATTCCAACCCAACCAAGCCAAACTAAACCAACCCAAACCTCACAGAAATGGCACATGACCCCCTACCCTCCTTCCCTTTCGGTCCGTTGAAAGTACACTGTCCCAAGCACCTCGCTCGGACAAGTCCCAGAAGAAACACAGTTCCTCGTAGAAGGCTGCAGGTAGTACCAAGAAGAAGCACGCCCCAGGCGTCTCTACGTCGTGGCTATGGGTAGGCGACCATGCCCCGCTCCCGTCCTGAGGTGTCACTGACAACGAGCACCAAGCTCACCAACCCGTCAGTGAAATCGGAAAGTCCGTTCCGAAGCAGTGGAGATTCAGTCATCAGTACGAGTGCGAATAATTCCATCCTACATAAGAATCAGTTCATTCCTCGCACTATGCTCATTGTATGTCACTACAACCATCGGCTGCGCATTTCACTGCCTCGCGCGAGTGATAGACGCTAGCGTTCCGACCGTCCCCACTTCTACACTGTCCCTTTTCTCTGACAGTTAGGCCACACCTTGTGGACTTCCACGCCAGTCCATCGGCGCCTTCGCTAGACCCCAATTTAGCACACTGCTAGTCATAGACGAAGATCGTAACTCCCAGAGTTACTAGGAAAGAGTACTTGCGCCTGAGTCTTCACCACCGTTGAGGATGAGCACGCCATGTGCTCCCGAAGTATCGCTCGTCGACCCGACGCTGGGCACGCGTCGAAATAGGCAGAGTTCTCGCTAACTCTAACAGGAGGCGGGTAATTGCAGAATGCAACAGTAGAATCGTCGATACATCGATGAATGAATAGATGGACGAATGGATGGCCTGGAAAACACAAAACCGGCACCTAATGAGAAACCACGCTTTCTCCCCCAAAATTCACACAGGCGTGATTCAACAAGAAGCGATGCACTTTTGCCCGAACGCTTAGTTGAAAAAACTCGCCCGCACCAAGCGAGTAAGTTGAATTTAACCATTCCCTGCTCACGAATTGAATTACAATTTCACGACTTACGGAGATAGGCATTCCCCCAACCTCTCCCCAAAGATTTAGTTCAATTCTAAGACACAATTCACTCATTCCCAAATCGCACCTTTTTCCCGCCCTAACCAAACAGTCAATTTTCCCAGGGCAAAGAATTGTCGCGTATCGTACATACCTCAAGCCGCCAGGCTGTGATTCCTCCCATAAGCGAACTTTCCTCAGTCTCAACCAAAGGCTATCTTTCCACTCTCGCGGCTGACCCACCACAGGCCCCCAACGACGAGATTTCTCAGCAAAGCGAAACGACTTTGCTCGCCACCCGCGTGGCTCCAGTTGGCAGCGCCAATCGCTCGCCGAACCGTTCTCATCCAAGCGATGAATAAGTCTGATCAGAAAACGCGCTGTCAGACCTGACGTTAACTACGTCACGTGATCATCTTCCAATCACTGCCCGTTAATTTTCGCGCCCCTTGGATCCGTGTCGAGCCGCGGGTAGACCCCGCGGACATTCCAATACCCCCTCGACCCCCAACGTAACCCCTCGAGGTGACTTTATTCCCGCCGCACAAATCTAACTATAGCATTGCGGCAATACGGTATCTGAGCGCGTAGTGTTCAATGCGATCTCACGCACTGACCTTTACTTTACATCATCACTCATAAGTCGCGTCTCGCAACATCGCCACATGCCCGTATACAATTTTGTCTTTTAGTGATTGCGATTTCTTATATGCTAAGAGAGCTCGGTTTGCTTTGTTTTTTTTATCAATTCTACAATCACTATCAAACCAGTTTGCGCTGTATTGTTCTGTCTGATTATTGACCCTGAAGTTGCGTCTCATGCAGTTGGCGGCTTGGAGTAAGGCCTCCGTAACCATCTTAGTTGATGAATCTATGGAAGCATTTAGAAAACTCAGGGCACAACCGAGTGATGCTTAAAACTTGGCGGACTGCATATATTTTAGGACCTCCTCCTCTTTGCTCTTATCTCATATGATTCTGGATATAGTTTTGGGGGTGTTTTTGGTACCTATCTTTATTTTGAATTATAGATTAATTTCATGGGCATGTGGCTAGATTCAATCCTAGTGCCCACTGAAACACAGGTCTGTTATAGTGTTAATGTTAGCAACTAAGCAATAATCCACGACGCTGTCTCCCTGCTGAGAAATGAAAGTGAGTTTTCCGTCTGTATCCCCTTTGTTACTTCCATTTTCAATATAGATATGATGTACTCTACAGAGATCTATCAAGCTTTCTCCGAATTGGTTGACATGTCTATCTTGGAATTTTCTGGTTCTTGTATACTCTGGACAGAAGAAAACATTATTTTCGTTGTGGTCATTCGCGTCATTCTCAATAGAATGTAGATTCCAGCAACCTGTCCTCGCGTTCATTTTCCCAACTATCACAATTGTGGCATTAGGATATGAATATTCTATATCTAATAACTGTTCCTCCAGCAGTTCAATATTGCACTTAATTGGTTTGTCTCTGTAGTAAGGAGAATCTGCTGGTGGTACGTACATGCACACAAGGATTATGTATCTCCTGGATGGGCCACAAACGTGTAGAGGAACCATGTTATCATGTCTACATGCAATACATTAAACTTTCTTCGAAAACGATTTCTTAATCAAAACTAACGATCCGCCCGAACGTCTTTCTAGGGCACTGCCTTTTACGCCGGGTGGCGTGTAGGGCAGCAACAAAAGTTCTCCACTGTTGTCGGTCGCTTGCAAGCCTTTCCAGGGTCGCCCAGGAGTGGTTGGGGTCTTTTATCTCCCCTTCCACTGTGCGTCTCCAAGTCTGCCTGGGTCTCCCGCGCTTTCTCTTTCCTTCTGGGGTCCATCGGAGTGCCACTTTTGGAATGGAATCGTTGTCCATCCTCAGTACATGGCCAATCCATCTCCATTTTCTCTTGCTTATGAGTGTTTCCATGTCTTCTATGTTGCATCGCTGGAGAAGGTCGTTGTTGGAAATTTTTCTGGGCCAGAAGATTCGCAAGATCTTTCTGAGGCAAGTGGTGTGGAATTTCGACAGTTTTGCAGCATCCGACCTCGTCATGCGCCAGCATTCCGACCCATACATAAGGGTAGACAGGTCACAGCTTCTGTATAGTTTCAGCTTTGTGCGGGTGCTGTATCGAGCCGATTTCCAGATGTTGTTCATGGTGTGCATGGCATTTCTGGCTTTGTTCAGTCTGCTTTTGATGTCCTTTGAAGCGTTTTCTTACCATAGGGAAGAAATCAATTATACGACGGTGAGTCAAATGAAAACCTTAAAAGTGCGATGAAAATACTTAACAGCGCTCGATTGTTCTGGAAGTTGGCAACAATATTGCTTTTAGTTTGCAGAGTGACCGACAAAAGGCAGCACGATGTAGAAACATCAAACTACGGTTTAAATGACTATCTCACTTGCCACGTACTCCAGTGCTGGCTAGCCATCCCAAGTCAATCAGAAGGAATGTCAACCAGCCCTGAAATCCAATGAATATACCACTGGTGCAGCACTTTCATCATCATCAGAAGACACCGACAGCTACTCTTCAGTGTATCTTCACATCCTGAACGTACATTTGCACACACACGCACGTACACACACACTAACAGACACACATACACACACACACACACTGACAGTCACTTTACTCTCTCTCTCTCTCTCACACACACACACACACACACACACACACACACACGCACAGAGACACATAGACACACACACACTCAAACACACACACACACACACACACACACACACACAAACACACACACAAACGGACAGGAATGTTTGGGGATGGAAGGCCAGGACAGCACTATTTCTATCCCTCTTGGGACTGTCTTTAGGGGCCAGGGCTTCTGAGCAGTTTTCGGACAAACCTCTCAAGGTACTGGGTGCTCTAAAGAAGCTGGTCAAGCGTTCCGTTTGGTGCTAAAAATAAAAAAAATCTCTGCTATCATTGCAGAGGCGCCTGAGTCTCAGGAACTGAGAGAAGGGAATGCTGTCTCTACAGGCCTTTGTGTGGAGGCAGGAATATGAGTCAGTCTCCGTGTAAACGTTGTTAGAGGTGAGGTTGCATGAACCAGGCTGGACAGAAACGGTGATGTCCAGGAAGGGGATGGATCCGTCTGAGAAGCTCTAGGTGTACCGCAAGGTAGGAAGGAAGCCTGACATAAAAATCAGTGAATTCCATGAGGGAGTCTTTGGGGCAGGTGGCTATCACTATACAGTCGCCGATGTAGCGTTTGTACACAACGCAGACATCAACTCTTTGTACCGCCCGAATGCCCGCTCCTCTACATAGTCCACAAAGAGGCATGCAAAGCTGGGGCCAATTTTGGTGCCTATAGCAACCCCACTTAGCTGCCCAAAGTGCTCATCTTGAAAGGCAAATTAGTTGAGGATGAAGACCAGCTCAGTCAGTCCGAGAATGGTGGGGACATGAAGCCTAAAGGAGCTTTTCTGGAGACAGTGGTGCAACACCAACAAGCAGTCCTTGTGTTAGATGCTGGTGTATAGAGAATTAATGTCCATGGTGAACACATGCCTCTCGCCACAGTCTCTGGGGAAGGAAAAGACAATCAGGAGGTTCAGGACATGAGTGGTGTCCTTGACGTACGTGGGGAGGGCAGACACCAGAGGTTGGAAGATGGAATTCAGGCAGTACGATACGAGCGAAGCAGGGCACGAGCGGGCGGACGCTATTGGTCGTCTAGGGTTATCGTCCTTGTGAATCTTGAGGAGGAGATAAAATCGAGATTTGCGCAGCTTCCTCAAGACTGCATTCATGGCCTCAGGAGGCAGATAACCGTTTTTATTTACTGTCGTTGTTTCATGTTAATTCAGCATGTTGTTTGTGTACACTTTTTCAATTATGGGTCGAAGGCCTGACGAATAAAAATTCTTTTTTTTCTCTCTCTCTTTCTCTCTCTCTTTCTCTCTCTCTCTTTCTTTCTCTCTCTTTCTTTCTCTCTCTTTCTCTCTCTCTTTCTCTCTCTGACTCCCCTAGTGGCGCGCGCGTTGAAAAGTCGCGTACACTTCGGCTCCGATACAGTTCTGACAACACAACAACGGTATGCCAGTTGCCGGATTCCCAGCTGCTGTGGAAGCGTTATTGTCATCCCTGCTCACCACCGTGGAAATGTCATCGTGGAAAGTTGCCGGCGAACTGGTCAGGTCTGTTGTTATTTTGAGATTCTTGCATCGAGACAGTCAGCCATTGCTCGTCAGCCACAGCGCAGAGCGAGGAGCGTGGAAAAAAAAACAGCCGTTACAACAGCAACGTGCACAGGAATTCAGAGCTGGTGGTAAGCCCCAGACTTCTCGAAATGTCCCATTTGAAAAATATCACATGTCAAATATCGCGAATAGGCCTATTGAATTTGAGTCTACTCTTGCTGCTGTTGCACGGAATGCTCAAGCTACAACACCCACACCCACTGATCAGAACGCCCCATCAGCTGTGACCTCTGACCTCCCCGACAAAAACACTTGGTCAAAGGAAATGAAGAGGATCTTTCCAGCCAGATACCAACAACTGATCCTGAAAACAAGAATTCATGCTCCCTGCTGTTATCGACATCCAGAGAGGCAACAACTGAGGACGTCGAGGCGGCTATCAGCAACTTCATGAACAATGCAGCAGAATGGGATGGAAACGTAACGCGACACAGCTGCTGCCTCTACTCCACGTTGTGAAGGAGACGCATTCGATGAGCCTCTGAAACCTCACAGCTCTCCCTCTGCACCACCAAAAAAAGGTAAAGGTAAAGGTGTGGTTTTATATAGCGACTTACACCCTTTGTCTGGGTCTCAAACCGCTTTACACTTTACCCCCTGATCACTGGGCATCTTGATCAATCCTCACTGGTCCCTCACAACAAACATGGTGACAGACATTTAAGACGCACACAGTCAGGTACCAGCACCAACTCCGCTCCCTGGGGAGTATTCCAACCCGATGCTGGCGCTTGGCCGCATACAAGGGTTAATCGCACTACATTTTGCCAACATTGCCCTCACAGGTACCCGGTTTTACACCACCAGCTGCAGATCCCGCGGACGAAGCCGACGGTTCCAAGTCTGAGACTCCAACAGCCTCAACAGTTCGTTTTCGCCCACGATCACCAACACGACATCATGGCAGGGCTGATAACGTCGGCAGACCGAGAAGGCGGAGCGAGTGTGTAGCCTCCAGACAGCTATTTGCACGGACTTCACGAAAGTAATCTGCAGATAGACTTTTCGCGTTTGTCTACGCGCCGCGCCCGACTTCCCATTACTGGTTACCAGTACTGATGAAATATACATTATGTTACGTGCCAAACGCATTCTCTGCAATAAACTTTCAGTTCAGTTCAGTTCAGTTCTCTCTCTCTCTCTCTCTCTCTCTCTCTCTCTCTCTCTCTCTCTCTCTCTCTCACTCTCTCTCTCTCTCACTCTCTCTCTCTCACTCTCTCTCTCTCTCTCTCTCTCTCTCTCTCTCTCTCTCTCTCTCTCTCTCTCTCTCTCTTTTTACCAGTGAGCAATGTCTATTTATATAGTTTGATTCTGCGTGAATGTACGAGCTTTTCAATACAAATTACAATACAATACACTACATTACACTACATTACACTTTATTGCTCTTTAAATGAGAATTTATTTGCTTCAAAACAGTCCAGTTTAAAAGGGGTTACATGTAGGGTAATACTATTTTATTTACTCTTTGTCACCTTGCCTTACACCGGCTAGGCAGTCTAAGAAGTCTGAGAGCATAAAATCCCACCGTACGCATGTTTCCACCTGGGAATAAATAGCATGCAGCAATTTAATGAGCTTTGTTGACACTCCTGCTTCTCCCAAACCATACCATTGACAAGATCGGTGGACCGAATCAAATGCCTTTTGAATATCAAGAAATGTAACGAACAATTGCCCACGCCTACCTCCACATACATTTTTCAGTATCATCGCATACAACGTGAAGATGTGATCAATAGTAGAGTGTTCAGCACGAAATCCAACCTGCTCAATACATATTTTTCCCTTTCTTGCCCACGTTTGCAGTCGTTTCGTGAGAATTGAAGTAAAAAGTTTGCCCATGATGTTTAGCAGTGAGATGCCCTTGTAGTTTTGGGGATCCTGTCCATCCCCAGTTTTGAATATTGGCACTCTCATATACAGGTGTCACTCCTCAGGAAAGCATTGTCTGTCATACGGGGCACCAAATCATTTAACCAGAAATGGTCTAATGTGATTATACACCAGTTTCAGATACTCTCCTGGGATTTCATCTGGTCCTACCGATTTTCTTGCTTGTAACCTGCCTATTGCCTGGTCGACTTCAGTGGGATCTATGGGAGCGTCGAGCTCTTCATTGGTTTGGATCTCAATAATGAGTCACTTTGTAAAGTCAACCCCTGTTTGAAAACACTTTCAAAGTGATCATTCCACTTCTCTATTCTTCTCATTACGTCGTGTCTTTGTTTCGTTTTGCACCGTTTAATAGTGCCGAAAATGATGCAGATGTTCTTATATTCTTAAATAGCGAATTTCTCTGATTTCTGCAGTGCACTTTTTTCTTATCCCTTATCACTGCTTTGTAGCTTTTTCTATGTTTCATGTACTCGTCTTTGTTGTCACAGATACTTGTCTTTCTGAACCTGACAAGTGCCTTTTTAGCCTCTCGTTTAGCCAGCTGACAGTCGTCATAAAACCTCTCCGGCCGGGCAGTCCGTTTGGTACCACCCACTCTAAAGCTTTTCCTCACACAGCTTGCCGCTGAATGCAAGGTGCTTGTAAGTAGTGCTAGGGCTGTGTTTTCACAAGTATCAATCATCTCATACGCCAGCTGTATATTCCTTAGAAATTTTGGGTCTTTCGCATTATTTCAATTTCGTCTATTTTGTTTTAATCTCAGACACATTTTGATGCCGTATTGCATTCCTGTGTGTTTCCTTTCTTGTCCTTTTCTAATCCTATGGTTATTTTTAGGGTATATGGTCAGAATAAATCTCATCGCCCACTGATAATTGTATTATGCATTCTGACCGACCATTAGCATATAAGCAGTAATGGATTACATTGTTCCCATTCTGGGACAAATATGTATACTTGTCATCTCTGTCCCCTTCTCTACTTCCATTCAGTATGCTAAGGTGATATATCTCACACACATTTATCATTGTTAGGCCGAACAAGTTTATTGAGAATTATTTTGTGACTTTCGTGCTTTGAGATACTGATAACAAGAACATTCTCCAAATTCGCTTAGCTCGGTTCCTCCAATATTTTTAGGATCATGAATATTGAAAATGCTAGTTCTTTAATTAAAATCGCCGCAAACAAGAACAGTGCTATCAGGGAAACGAAATTGTAATTTGAGAATTTCTTCAAGAAGCTGCATCTTACATTTAACGTCTTTATCGCTGTATTAAGGAGAATCACCGGGATGTACATAGACGTGTAAATGTATGACGTCTTAGTGTCCAGCAACTTTCAATCGAGCGACCACTATATTATCATGGTTACATGGTAGCTGGGTTATATAGCGAGACAGAAATTTTTTGATCAACATTACAACTCCACCCGATCGCCGCCCTTGATGAGACAGTTTGATAGCGGGCGAATGGAAAGCACAATAACTGTCGAAACGCATGCTGAAGTCAAAGTTCTCACCAGTATATGTCTCTAGGAAACAACATATTTGATAAGAGCTCATGTAGTCGATGAAACATGGTTCCACCAATCTGGATGTTTTTCGACAGAGAGCGCCTGCAGGGTACGTTAATGAGAATGTCATATAGAGGCGCGATGCCTGTAACGCTCACTCCTGCATGCCAGCCATCCGGAGGTTGAAGAGTGAGTCTGCAGAGCGAGCATTGCTTTCTCCTGCTCTCTATGCATCCATATTTGCCTGTTGCCAGAGCGACGGCAAAGGCTTGTGAGATGACCCCCTTTGCTAGGAAGCCATTCCAAATGAACTGTACCAGGATCCACCCATCGTC
>JAWQFJ010023928.1:7500-10000 GCA_034096865.1 Theodoxus fluviatilis | reverse complement strand
CGACTTCAAAAGACAGTACTGCCTTGAGCCTTTCCTAAGCGTGGACCCCTTAAGCACGTGTATCACGTAAGGCTTTCCTGGCGGAGCCAGTGAACATTTTGGACAGAACCCACAGTCACTGGAGGGGCAATGAAGTTACTGTGGTGAAGGCTGGCATCTGTGTTTGAGCATTGCTGGGTGCCTGAATCTCCTCGACTCCAATATCCAGTCACATCTTTGACTGGGTACATCCATGTCCCTTGCTGATCCAAAAGTCTTGTCCACTGCTTACACTTTAAGGTGTGGAGTTGGGTTGAGAAAGCCTCTGAGATGCTGGTAAATATTGGGGTTAAGAGAGAGAGAGAGAGAGAGAGAGAGAGAGAGAGAGAGAGAGAGAGAGAGACTGTACCTACACCTACCTGTACATTTGATGTCCCTGCCTGCCCACTGGCCGTGCTGGTCACAGTAGCGGACCTCGTCGCCGCCCACCTGCTGGAAGCCAGTCTGACACCTGTAGCGCGCCACCTGGTGGAAGGACGTGTAGCCAGGGGGGGTCACCAGGTCCGCACGGGACACCACAGGGGGAGCGCCACAGACGATGTCTGAAAAGGAAGCAGACAAATCGTGCTGTTGCAAAGCAACGTCTCTTGATGTGGATGACTTCTCTTCACTACACCAGATAACCAACATACTCGACTGTCTAATGCACATTCAACACGCATCATACACTGACATACTCTGGCGATTTCTGCTCATGTCTCCCCACCTTTCGTGCTCCCTCCCAAGCCTGTGTGTGTGAGTGGCAATCTGCTTGGCTATCTCTAGGGTCGCCTTCCATTTTCTTTATTCTACGAGGGTTGTTCAAAAATTGAACTATATTGGGGTTTTTTCCACTCGCCCTTGACCTATAAATACCTGTCTGTCTGTCTGTCTGTCTGTCTGTCTGTCTGTCTGTCTGTCTGTCTGTCTGTATGTCTGTCTGTCTGTCTGTCTGTCTGTCTGTCTGTCTGTCTGTCTGTCTGTCTGTCTGTCTGTCTGTCTCTGTCTCTCGGTCTCTTTGTCTCTCTCTCGGTCTGTCTCTCTCTCGGTCTGTCTCTCTCTCTCTCGCTCTCTCTCTCTCTCTCTCTCTCTCTCTCTCTCTCTCTCTCTTTCTCTCTCTCTCTCTCTCTCTCTATCTCTCTTCATGTGTGTGTGTGTGTTTTTGTTGTGTGTGTGTGTGTGTGTGTGTGTGTGTGTGTGTGTGTGTGTGTGTGTGTGTGTGTGTGTCGCACGTTTGTTTCCAGTCGGATCTATTTACACTCATGCAAAGGAGATAAGGGATAGTGAGACAATACAGATAATTGTGCCTTTCCGTCCAAAACGATGATAACAGCTCTGATTCCAGACATTGTATGAAATGGGAGTTTACATTCCCGCTGCATTTTGGACAAGTGAGTCTTTGTACTCTTTTCTGCTGATCTCGAGGAAGCTGGAGGTAGCTATTTGTTGATGTTCTCAACCAAGAGTCTCTGCATATTAATCCCAGTCCAAGAGACTCGAGGGTGCTAAATTGCGCAGAACTTTGAATACGAGTATATGGAGCTGAAGCTCGAGTTTTCCTTTTTCATAATCCAGTTTAGTTTTTAAAAAGTATTACGTAGCAGATATAGAAGCATTTAGTAATAATACAGGCACACTGTTTGAGTTGGCAGTCAGTCACTTTCTGGAGGTTCTTTGAACATGGCCCCCCAAATGTTGAGAGCATTCTCAATATGTGGAGGAATCAAAGCATTCTGGAATACTATTTTCTTGTCCAAGGTTAGAAGTAGATCTACTTTTCTAATACGACTTCGACGGTAGGAGCAAAACCACTGAAGCGAGGGTGGTGCACAGTGAAAATATGCTACCAGTTCCACCATCAGAACGTCATAGTGTGCCAGAGCAAATGCTTTCGATAAGTCGAGGAATACTGCTCAAACGTGGTTCCCGCAGTTGAAAACATATCATCAGTCGTCGAGGTGAGTAAGCGTTGTCTAGCAAAAATGTTTTCTTTTGAAGCCTGACTGCTGTACAGACTACAGGTAGTGAGTCGAGAAAAGGCGAAACAGTTAGTAGCACGTCTTTTCAAATACCTTGTTAAGAACAGGGGGTGTAGATATTGGTCTGTAGTTCGTTATCGTTTCTTTTGATATCTTTTTTATGGAGAGTGTTATTTCTGTCCATTTTCTATTTTTCAAGGAAAAGGCCAGTTTCTAACTAAATTTGCAGATGGATGGATGGACGGGGAAGCAGTTTTGATCAGTTTTGTACTAGCTCCATTGAGACGAGTTGCTTTGTATTTTCAGATCATCTATTATTGTTGATATATGGTGGAGTTACATCATTAATATCGAGTATTTTAAGAAGACTAGCACATCTCTTTGTGTTTTAGGTGCATACAGCTTTACAAATGCTCTTGTGTGAATGAGTGCAGAGTTCTCGTCTAAAACATGCGCTAATTTTAATGTGTATTCACCAAAAATGTCTTTCGTTCTTATCTTAT
>JAWQFJ010023927.1:2500-11611 GCA_034096865.1 Theodoxus fluviatilis | reverse complement strand
AGGTCATGCAATTCAAGTCAATACCATTCACAATTAAATGTAAACGTTCCACATTTATCTTGTACATCTTTTCAAAATCTAGAACTCCCTCCTCCTGCCGCACCTACAGCTGTAGCTCTACTCAGACTTTCAGGAGATATAGAAGTAAATCCGGGCCCATGAAATACATCAAGAGATAGAAAAAAAGTCACAGAGGTCTAAGCAAACGCCACAACAAATCATAGAAAGGAAAGCAAAAGACGCACCAGCAAAAGCAACGGCACGTGATGCTGAGACTAAACTGCAAAGACAAGTGAAACAAGCAGATGACGCATCAGCAAAAGCAACGGCACGGGATGCCGAGACTGAACCGCAAAGACAAGTGAGATGGGCAGAAAACGCATCAACAACAGCAACGGCACGTGATGCCGAGACTGAACCGCAAAGACAAGTGAGACGGGCAAAAGACGCATCAACAACAGCAACACCACGTGATGCTGAGACTGAACTGCAAAGACAAGTGAGATGGGCAAAAGATGCATCAACAAAAGCAAATGCACGTGATCACGAAAAAACACATGAACATGATCCACAACTATCGATCAAACGTTTTTATCAAATGATTGGAATCAATTTCAGAACAGCTGAAACAAAAGACCTGATTGAACCTATTGGACAACCACTGTCAGCTGAGGAGATGAGTCGTTTACTTCCAAACTTTCAAGCTAGTGTGGACCCTGAAATCAATACGTGTGCTGTTTGTGGCACTCGTTTGCCCCCAAAAATGAATGAACTCTTTGTTACACATTTTGTCAGCAAATTGAGAGCCCGTGATGAGTATGTCACTGTCAGAAATCTAAACTTGAAGAATACCATACTGTATACGATCTCGTTCAGTTTAAATCACGCCCACAGAGCTGGTTTCATCTCTACAAAGAATATGTTGACTTTAAAAATGAACGTTTTACTTCGTGCCCCACATGTGAAAGGTACTTACGGTCTGACAATGATACACACCCCCATATTCACTCATAGCAGGAATGAGATTTGGACGATACAAAGAGCTTCAATTCGAGGAACCCACAATATAGGAGAAGATGGTCATACCTCGAGTCCGTGTCTTCGGCAACATCGTTAAACTTGCTTTGTGCGGCAATGCCATGGATGCAATCAAGAGCCATATGATAGCTCTCAAACATAACGGTCCCCAAACTCTTGCAACTAGTTTACCTAACTTGGCAAATTTGGAGGAAGAAACCGCCATTATGTTTGTAGGATCAGACGAGAACTATAAAAGTAAAGCGCTCCCGCTTATTAAAGGCGACAAGTTTAAACAACACTTTTTCATTCATCCCAAAGTTGTTTATAAACGGATACATTTTTTAAAAACTCTTAATCCTGCTTATGACAACATACAGTTAAAACCTTTTCAATATGCAGCACGTCATGGAAAATTTCAACCAAAGAGTGGTTGAAAATGTCATTATTCAAACAAGCGAGGAAGCTGCTCAAATTGAAAAAATGGCATCGAATGACACTGCACAGGTCAGATCAGCAGACATTGAACCTGGAGAAATCATTCTCGATCAAATTCCACTGGATACTACTGGAGTGCCATCAGGTGATCCCATTTTGAATTGCCTTCAGAGCATTGATGCTTCGGTTAACAAGCAAAATGCAAATACAGTCTATGAACGCCCGCCTGATTACAATGTTTCCCACACTCCAGATCCACTGCTAGTGAATGCTGATGTTCAACATCCGTTGAATGAATTTTCCAAAAATGACATTCTGTTCTCGCTTGCCTTTCCAACATTGTTCCTTTTAGGAAATCCCTTAAAAAACACAGGTTCAGTACATAGATCCCTGGCAAAGTATTTCCTAAATTTCCACGACAATAGATTTGAACAACAAAGCCAATTTCTTTTCCTACTCTTTAATCAACTGCAAAGACATGAAACTGCAAGAACAGTTGCAACTCGGGTGTCAACACATCCAGAAAGATCAGAAAAATTCATGACGTATGTGAACGATTCCAGCTTCAATAAACGCATTCAGAAGGCAATCAAAAGTCCTGATAGCAAAGAAGCGAAGGAGATACTTCAACATCTTCTTCCTGTATGGTCCCACTGAGAAGACTGCTGCCACCTCGAAACTGTACACGATGGCTCGTACCTTTGGTCCTCTTTTATGGTTTGTCACTGTGTCTCCGTCTGATGTGGATAGTATTCTCCTGCTAAGGCACGCTGGCAATGGGAAGTATGATGGGTACAACATCCCAAATTTGAACAGAAGGCGACAAATAACTTCTGAAAATCCAACTGCAGCAGCAAAATTCTTTGTAGCCCTTCTCCGTGGCTTGTTTAACGATCTTTATAACTGTCCAACGTCAAATCATTCACGTCGAACTCCAGATTTATTTCCTAAAGGGGCGCTTGGCAGTACTCTAGCACACTTTGGCAGTATTGAGGCTCAAGGAAGAGGAG
Source organism: Theodoxus fluviatilis (assembly GCA_034096865.1). Classification (NCBI taxonomy): domain Eukaryota; kingdom Metazoa; phylum Mollusca; class Gastropoda; order Cycloneritida; family Neritidae; genus Theodoxus; species Theodoxus fluviatilis. Next base: position 9,146 of record JAWQFJ010023927.1, on the reverse strand, counting down.
CGTTACACTACCATGGGGTTGTTTGGACGACAATGACACCAACAATACTTCAACGTGCAGCAGACCACGAAGACTTGATTCAGAAAATCAGCACGTACATTGACAGAATCGTTCAGGCACAGGTTCCACCGGAATTTCATGAAAAAGCTACGACAGAGAAATAAAATAATATTCCTGTCACACGTTGTGGGCTACGTGAGCCTCCTATGCCAAAAGAAAACGAAACTGAAGAACAATATTTTAGCCGATTTTACACTTTTGTTTATGAAATCACCCGCTCTTTGCAATACCATCGCCACACAGAAACCTGTAAAAAATATCACGCATGAGGTCGAAATTGTAGACGTGCAATGCGTCAGCCTGCTCGAACAGACCCCACTGGCCCAATCCAACTGGACCCAAATAGTGATCCTCCAATACCCAAAGCAAACATCTCACCACCCGAGCCACGCCTATCCTCTATCATGGGACGATTACAAGACAGGCTTATTCTATGGCAACTACAGAGACCAACCAAAGATGACCAGAGAATTGTTGATTATAGCCCTATCATAACTGCAGCCCAGCGGTGCAATACAGCTGTGTATCTGACAGGCAGCGTGTTTCTATGTCCTGAAGTACATAACGAAAAATCCTGTTGAACTTACAAATAGTATTTCGTGTATATATGAGGCATTGAATGCAATTAAGAAATGGCCTTCTTCAGCAGAAAACGCAGGAGAAACCTCTCGAACAGCACAACACCTGTTGACAAGAACCTTGAACAACCTTGCAGGATCAACAGAAGTGGGTGGAGCGATGGCTTCAGCTGCTCTTCTTGGTCTTCCAAGCACATTCGCTAGCCATGACTTTTGGTATTGTTGGATCCGTCCTGCCATTACATTTTTGAAAACCAAGTGTGTGCTTTCTTCACAAGCAGTTGTGACGGGTCCAGCCATTTTAACTGACCATGTCTTGAGTGATGCGAGTTGCGAAGAACACTTAGATAACTTCCATTTACAACAGCCAGATGACCCTGAGACATTGGAGACTGAATTCCCCGTTGATATGCTGCTAATCGACGAGGAAAGCTTCAGTTATAAAATCCTTGTTGAAGAGACGGATCACACCGGTAGTGCAGATGTTTACACTGTCAATAAGAAAACACTTGTCGTTCCACAACATATCCATTACGCTTTCAGAGGCCCAACACTTCAAGACTTATGCTTCTATGAGTACTGTGCTTGTGTGAGCGTTCTTCCCATCAAAGAGTGTAAAAATAAAGAAGCTGGTCGAAAATGTAACAAAAAATTTAGATTTACTGAACAACACCCCCTATTTGAAACACACGAACACCAGTTGCGCTCAAAATTACTCGTTCCACTATTAGCTGGAAAATCCCCTCCTTCAATACTTGATCCCAAACTAAATACCCCTACCTGGCATAGAAAGTCTGATGCATTTGCTGAATATTACTTGACTCTGTTTGAACCAAGAGATGCATCGAATTAATTTTCGATTGATTTGTCATTTGAAAGTTTTGCAAATTGGATGACTAAAAATGGCGGTTCAAATCGATACATACTCCTTGAACGAATTGCAAATGGCTTAACGTCTGTTAAGTCGCATAAAGATGCTTTTACAAAGTTCCGCTTCAGCAATAGTACATCTTGGAGCGAAGAAGAAGTTTCTCCTCCAAAAGCAGTAATATCAGATGTTGAGGCCTTTGTGAATGCAATTCGAATAAACGCATGTCTTGACAACGAGAACAAACCTGATGAAGAACTGTCAAAAATAAAACGCAAGGTTGGTCAACTGAACGACATTCTTGAAACAACTGATGTACATAACCCACTGAGGTCCCAAAACAACATTATTCACCACAACTCGAATGAAGTATCTGCTGTAGCAGACTTAATCAATAAGTCTGAAGATTTGCAACCACATGACCCCAAACAGTCCCACGACTGTGTAACATCGGATGGGAATAATGCATTTCAGCCTCTTCAAAGGCCTCCTTCTCTAAACGATGAACAATGGGAAGCCTATGAAACAGTTGTAAGCCACATTAAAAACTCCAAATCAACGCAGCTCATGATGAATCTTCAAGGAGGCCCAGGGACAGGAAAAAGCTTTTGGGCACAAGCAGTAGTTCAAGCGCTAACCACTCAAAGTAGTGGTAATTCTGTAAGATTGTATGCTCCCACCGGAATTGCAGCTTCACTGCTACCTAATGGGACAACCCTACATAGTGGTCTCGGTATTCAAGCCAAAGGCAAGATGAACGAACTAAGTGGAAAGAATCTTTCAAAGTTCAAAGACAGTTTTAAAGGTGTAAACCTTGTCATAATTGACGAAATAAGTATGGTTGGTACATCCCTGTTGACTTGTGTTGACAAACGATTACGCACGATATTCAATACACCGAACCATCCATTTGGAGGTATCAACATGGTTATAATGGGAGATATGTTCCAAATGAGACCAACTTCTGGATCACCTTTGTTTTATTATCCAAAGACAGGTGACTCTCTTGAAACAATGAACGCTTTGATCATATTCAAACAGTTTCAAATAGTGGCACTTACTCAACAAATGAGAGCTGCTAGTGACATCTAACAGACCCAGTTCATTGACAGATTTAGGAGCGTGAAACCTGTCACTATTACCGAGTCTTCCATTCGAAAATATAAAACCTTGTGTTCAAGCAACTTACATAATGATTCGTCGTGGAGATATGCTCCCATTATTGTACCTGGCAATCGCCCAAGACATGCACTTAACCTGTCCCAGGCAGTTCGTTTTGCAAAGGAAAAAGGATTTCCCATATTACGCTGGAAAAAAGGCTTGGAAATGCCTCTGCAGCTCTCCAACTCTCTTCACTTTTTGACAAAAGACCCGATCTGTATTCATATTTTGTGTGCCGTGCTCCAGCATACATCACCGCAAACATAAATACAGACAGAGGCTTAGCAAATGAAACCAAAGTCATCCTACATAGTGTTACATTTCGCCAAGAGGACGATGCGGAGGCTTCAGCTGTAATCGCAACAGCGGACCCAGGAGATATAGTTGATATCCCAATGCCACTAAGTGTGAATGTAATTTTGCAGAGAAATCAAAGTTCTTGGCATGACATAGATTTTCCTCCAGTATGGCCAAACGAAGATGGAAAGGTAATCATACCAATTACCAAAGAGAAAAGAGACAGTTACTGCTTGCATATTCTGACATTGCAGTCGAGTTGGGGTTTTCCATAACCTTCTACAAAATTCAGAGCAAAACAATGCCCAAGATCATTTTAGACCTAAACCATAATCGTGGCTTAGGCAAAGCCAAGGTTGATTTCCACAGTTTGTACGTTGGATTGTCTCGAGTTAAAAATTCAAAAGACATTAGATTATTCCCATTTGAAGATGGATCCAACCTACACCATCTGACATCATTGGAACCCAGTGCACAACTTTTACATTGGTTTTTACAAAAAAAACAAGACCACCTCCAGCTCCTAGTAGAAAGCTCAAACAAATAAAAAAGACTGACACGTCAAAAGCAAAGCGACAAAAACATAATATATAGCCAGGACATTCAGATGATGAGCAAATAATACACTCCAGTATCCAACACAGCCATTGCAAAGAGTTGCCAGGACGAGTACAAAATGTCAGGGGAGATGGGCTCTGCATCCTACATTCAGTCCGAATCTGTCTTGAAAATGCTGGGCGCCGTATTTCTCAAACTGATTTGGAAAGAACTGTTGTCGAAGAAGTCATTGAACATAAACTTCATTATAAAGACTTTGATCAAAATATTGTCAGTGGAATATGCGACTCTGTCTTTGAAAGACATTACAACACGAACGCTTGCGACATTGTTTTGACAATTCTCTGTAATGCTTTGGAGATGAATATACAAATATTTCAGTTCTAAATGCCCACAAGAAGTTACAGAATTACACATCTTTCCCCTTCAAGAAGTGCAGTCAACAGAACAAACACAATATTTTTGACTCACATGCGAAGCAAAAGTGAGTCTATGTACTCACCCGTTTAGTCCATCCGGGCGTCCGGGCGTCCGGGCGTCCGGGCGTCCGGGCGTCCGAAAACTTTAACGTTGGATTTTTCTCGGTGACTATTACGTCTATCAATACCAAATGTGGCATGATGGTGTATGATGACAAGGCCTCAATAAACATACATGATGACTTGTTCTTGCTTCAAGGTCAAGGTCGCAGGGGCTATAAATGTTGTCTAAAAACAGTCATTTTTCACATTATCTCAATTTTCTCTAAAGTTTTTGAGATTGGATACTTGACCTATATATGGTATATAGAACAAAATAATCCCTATCTTTTGATACCAGTTTGGTTGACCTTGCTTCAAAGTGAAGGTCACAGGAGCTCTTCAAAGTTGGATTGTATACATATTTTGAAGTGACCCGGATCCTGAACTATGGAAGATAACTGTTTCAAACTTAATTATTATGTGGGGCACATGTTATACTTTCATTATGAGACACATTTGGTCACATATCATCAAGGTCAAGGTCACTTTGACCCTTATGAAATGTGACCAAAATGGGGTAGTGAACCACTAAAAGTGACCATATGTCATGGTAGAAAGTGCCAATAAGCACCATTGTGCTTCCTATGTCTTGAATTAACAGCTTTGTGTTGCATGACCTTGGATGACCTTGACCTTGGATCAAGGTCACATGTATTTTGGTAGGAGAAATGTGTAAAGCATTTCTTAGTGTATGATGTCATTGCTATGTTTAGTTGTTTGACCTTGACCTTGAAGGTCACATGAAGGTCAAGGTCATATAAAGGTCAAGGTCACGCATGTGAGTCGTATGGGCTTTGCCCTTCTTGTTTAAACGTTTGGGTGATGATCCAGCTGCTCATTATTCAGCAATCTTGCCGCTGTGAAACTACTGTATTTTAAATACCTTTTCAAGTTTACTGTATTTTAAATACGTTTTCAAGTTTGCTCAAAGACTGAGTTGGTTTTATGTTGTTCGAAGTTTCATGTAATCTCAAGTTTCAAATAATGTCGCAATATGTAATTGAAAGAAACCAGATTTGCTTTTTATGTAGAGATCATGAACTTGTGCTTTGACTGTTTAATTTGTCAACGACTTGTTCTAATTGATGCCGATTGTTGGGAGTGTGGTGTTTTTAATGTCTATTGAGTGTGGTTTTTTCCTCATTGCAAAATTTGAAATATGCCACATCCTTGTTGAGGGATTTTTAATAGCTTAAAGTTCTGTTACAGCATGCAATATGTAGCAGTGTGGTGGTTCAGACATTGCGTACCTACACAATGACGATAAGGCTGTAGCATGGTAGGCTGCTGTGTAGTATTACTATTACATCTCTGTAGTAATGCTATCACGGATGTTTTATCATTGTGTCAACATTTTTGACTCACATGCGAAGCAAAAGTGAGTCTATGTACTCAGCCATGTCGTCCGTCCGTCCGTCCGTCCGGGCGTAAAAAACTTAAACGTTGGATTTTTCTTGGACACTATTAAGTCTATCAACACCAAATGTGGCATGATGGTATATGATGACAAGGCCTCAAAAAACATACATGGTGACTTGACCTTCCTTCAAGGTCAAGGTCACAGGAGCCATAAATGTGGTCTTAAAAACAGTCATTTTTTACATTTTCCCAATTTTCTCCCACGTTATTGAGAATGGCGACCTTAGCTACAAGCCCTATCTTTTGATACCAGTTTGGTTGACCTTGCTTCAGGGTCAAGATCACAGGAGCTCTTCAAAGTTGGATTGTATACATATTTTGAAGTGACCTTGACCCTGAACTATGGAAGATAACTGTTTCAAACTTAATAATTATGTGGGGCACATGTTATACTTTTACATATCATGAAGGTCAAGGTCACTTTGACCCTTATGAAATGTGACCAAAATGGGGTAGTGAACCACTAAAAGTGACTATATCTCATGGTAGAAAGTGCCAATAAGCACCATTGTGCTTCCTATGTCTTGAATTAACAGCTTTGTGTTGCATGACCTTGGATGACCTTGACCTTGGATCAAGGTCACATGTATTTTGGTAGGAAAAATGTGTAAAGCATTTCTTTGTATATGATGTCATTGGTATGTTTAGTTGTTTGACCTTGACATTGAAGGTCACATGAAGGTCAAGGTCATATAAAGGGCAAGGTCAAGCATGTGAGTTGTATGGGCTTTGCCCTTCTTGTTGTAATAATGGCATTATCCAAGCTTTATCATTCTGTAAAAGAAAATCTTTGTAGTAATGCTACTATGCGAGGTCGATCATTCTGTTACATTGATTGTGGTAACTGTGCTACATTAACTTGATGGTGGTTGTTGTGCTACATAAACGTTATGCATGTATACATAATGAATGTGATTTTTGAAATAATGGTATTACACAAGCGTTATCATTCTGTTAAAAAATCTTTGTAGTAATGGTACTGTGGAAGCTTAATCATTGTGTGACAATGATTGTGGTAACTGTGCTACATTAACTTGTGTTAAATGTGTGTGTAATTCAATTGCATTATTTTTGATTCAGTGGAATAAAATAATTTATGAAAAGGAATTTCGCCCTTCAGTGTTTCATTTTGCTTGTGTGTGCGTTTAGTTGTATGGTTTATCCCTCCAGGTTTACTGGAGGTC
>JAWQFJ010023925.1:25000-26304 GCA_034096865.1 Theodoxus fluviatilis | reverse complement strand
GCAGATTCTTCATGAAAAGACTCCCTTTTGGTATTTCTTCTGCACCAGAAGTGTTTCAACGAGTCATGACAGAGTCACTCCAGGGCATAGACGGAGTCATCTGCTACTTCGACGACATCGTTTGCCATACCAAGACGATGGAGGAGCATGACGCGCTGCTTGCAAAAGTCCACCAGAGGCTTGATGAAGTAGGCCTTCGCTTGAACAAGACCAAGTGTGAGTACAAGAAGAGGGAGATCACCTTTCTTGGTCACGTCATCAACAAACAGGGCGTTCGTCCAGATCCGTCCAAGATCAAAGCGATCGAGAGTTTGTCAGAACCAGAAGACATCGCCGAGCTTAGAAGATACTTGGGCATGGTCAACTATCTTGGCAGGTATCTACCACACCTGTCCACTGTTCTGAAACCGTTGAACGCACTGTTGACCAAAGACGCAGCGTGGACATGGGGTCCTGAGCAGTCAGAAGCCTTTTTGAAAGTGAAGGAGATGCTCACCACTGCGCCTACCTTAGCGTACTTCGACCCAAAGAAGCCGACGACAGTTTCAGCTGACGCGTCGAGCTATGGTCTCGGAGGAGTTCTTCTCCAGGAACATGAAGATGGATTGCGTCCAGTCGCATTCTGCTCCAAAACACTGACCAAAACAGAGACAAACTATGCACAGATCGAAAAGGAAATCCTCGCATCAGTTTGGGCTTGTGAAAGGTTCGAGAGATACTTGGTAGGACTAGACAGCTTTACGCTTCAAACTGACCACAAACCGCTCATTCCGCTCATCAACACCAAAGACTTGTCGGAAACACCACTGAGATGCCAAAGGATGCTGATGAGGCTGATGAGGTTCAAGCCAAAAGCAGTGTACATTCAAGGGAAAGACATGACGATAGCAGACACCTTGTCGAGAAGTCCTTTGAAGCCAGAGAAAGAAGAAACAGCACTGCAAGAAGACGTAGAAGCCTACGTGTACGAAGTCACAAGCGCTTGGCCAGTTTCAGATGCCAAGCTGAACCAGATGCGTGAGGAGACCCAGAAGGACGTCAACCTCAAAACAGCGCTAGACTACACCATCAAGGGATGGCCAGTCTACAAAGAAGATGTCAAAATGGCAGCCAAAGACCTCTTTGCCGTTCGTGGAGACCTCAGTACTCATGAAGGACTGTTGATCTATGGCGATAGAATCGTCGTACCAGTTTCCATGCGAGCAGAAGTCTTAGAGAGAATCCATGATGGTCACATGGGTATCACCAAGTGCCGTGAAAGAGCAAAAACATCAGTGTGGTGGCCACACATAAGCCATGACATC
>JAWQFJ010023925.1:0-17500 GCA_034096865.1 Theodoxus fluviatilis | reverse complement strand
CCCCACCCACCTTCAATGCACCCTTGCCTCCGATGCTGCCGCCTGCTATTGCTCTGTTCAAGATGCCACCCTCACGCAGAGATTCGGTTGGGGTTCGAGAGGCCACCAAGCGAGCCCAGAGACATCCGACGAACTCAGCGGCTTCCTCCGAGCTGGCCCCCTCTACACGCCCTACTCGTCAGCCTGCCGTACGTCTGGTGGCCGCGGCGGCCGACGGGTTGCCTCCCGCCCGCTGCACTTCTGCGGGGGTCCGCGAGGCCACCAGTCGACCCCGGAGACGTCCGCAGACCCCCCCCCCTCCCGGACGACCGTCTGGTGGCTGCGGTGGCCGTCGGGGTGTTAACGCGGATTTTGCCTACCCTTCACACCTCCCTTTGTGGCCCTGCTCTAGTTAGGTGAATTGTTTATACTCCACTGTTGCGGAGAGTTCTAATAACATGGTGACTGTGAGTGTTTCATGACGTTGTGGCCATATATAGCCTACAAGGCTGATAGACCCTTCAAATCCATCCGTCCATCCATCCCTCCAACGCCGGTCGTTTGCATGTTGTTCCGGCTTCCCCCTCCGCCGAAACCCCTCTGTCTTTCCACCAGGGGCTGTGCCCACACCATTTCCTAAGCATCCCTTGATCTTCGAGGGTGGATGTGGATCTTTTGACTTGGCTGTCCTTCTTCCGGAACTTCAATGACAAGTCCATGTTTTTGCCCCAAGGATGGTTGACCTCTCCTGTGTTACACGTGTACACGGACGCTTCACCCTTGACTTACGGAGCGGTTCTCGGCCGGCACTGGCTTTTGGGGCGTGCACGGATGAGTGGAAACTCCGCAGCATCACGCTCCTGGCACTTTTCTCCATCCTGCTTGCTCTCCAAACTTGGGAGCGCTTTTTCACCAACTCTGGCTTTCGACTGCATACCGACGACCTGGCTTTGGTGCATATCCTCAACATACAATCATCCAAGGTTACGATGATCATCTCTCATTCGCCACTTGGTCCTGGTGTGCTTAGATTATAACATTCTTGTTCAGGCGCAGCATGTTCCCGGAAAGGACATCGTTTTGGTGGATCTTCTTTCACTCCATCAACTGGCGGTCTTCTAACGCACCGTTCCAGACGCCATTCCTGTCCCGGAACCCACACAACACCTCCCACCCTTGACTCCTTGAAGGCATCCGTCAATTCCCCTCTCCACTCAGCCCTCGCTCCGTCCACGCAGGCTTCCTACAAGCGTAGCTGGGCCCTCTTTGCATCTGGTGCGGTTGACTACCTCCTCAGCACGTCTCTTCCCCTTCCACCTTCCGGGTGGCTAAGACCCAGGCTCCCTCTACCATTTCTGCCTGCATCTCAGCCATCGGGTACGTACATCGCCTCAGTGGCCTGTCTGATCCTTCCGGAACTTGCTACATTCGGCAGTTACTCCACGCTTGCCATTAAGCGCTTCTCCCGCGGACTCCAGGCTTCCCATCACTTTGCCCTTGCTCACCAAGCTCCTTGCTGCCCTCGACCACTCCACGACGCCCGTCCATAAACGTTGCCTCTTCAAGGCCATGTTTTTGCCTCGCCTTTCACGCGCTTCTCCGGCTGGGTGTGATAACCAACCCCAGCCCTTCTGCCCATAATCCTCACCTCCTCCAGTTTGATCAAATTCTTTTAACTCCCGCCCGCATGACGCTCACATTCCGTTCCTTCTACCACTCCACAGGTCAACCGTTCACGCTCACGGTCCTTCACCAGGCACACACCCCTACGTGCCCCATCGTACATATGGAGCTTTACCTGAAACTTCGGGGACCCTTCCCTGGCCTATTCTTCCAGTCCGTGTCGAGATCCCCAATTCTGCGACAAGATTTTACTTCCCAACTCCAGGCCACTCTTGCCTTCTGTCATCTCGACACTCGCACTTTCAAAGGGCTTAGCTCCGCTTCGGGGCCGCCTCTACGGCGGCACAACAGAGTCTCTTGGATGAACGAATCCGCCTGCTCGGGCGCTGGAGGTCCTCCGCTTTCCACCGTTACATCAAGTGCACCTTTCGCTTTTCCATTTGGGCGTGGCGCGGACGGCTTGGACGGAAGCTGTCCGCGCTCTGGCCCTTGTATCACCCAAATGAAGCGGAATTCGCTCGCTTCCCTCCTTACCATATTAAAAAGAGTCACGGCTGCAGCTTTCGGTTACCAGAACTGAGGCTCGGCTGTGGCCATTCGCAAACGCAGATCCGTTTTCCTTTTGGCGTTTCTGTGCATGCCCCTTGATACCTAATAATGGCGGCCAGCATAAAAGGGCTTTGCATGTAAGGCAAAGATATTTATGCATTACGCCGTGATCTGGGTCCTTCAACTAATGCTCTGTGACCCGGCTGAACCGGGAAATTTCCATGAGCAGAACTGGCACCACGCATGCGCCTGCTCCCCTCCACCCTCGAAGGCCAACCACGTTATCATTCCGGCTTCAAGGGAGGGACAGACCACACGCCTTTCCCCTCCAGCGAGTATACAACCTTTTCATTTCAATAGCCACCTCATGCCCCTCCAGCCACCCATCTGTTCAATGTTCTTGTTCTTGAGCGGATATTTACCGACTTTTAGTATTTTTCATTGACATTTGTTTATGGCGTCGTTCCGAATGGTACCTTCGGAGCTGCCTCACTTTTCACAATTTTATTGATGTCCATTGTGCCTCACCGAGTTTGCTTTCCTGGTACCATTCGAGTTGGTTGTGATGTACATTCCACCCCCCTTTTTCTTTTCGAGGCCATGTTGGATATGTTCACTTGGCGGTGTCAACTGCACTTGTCGATCTCCAACCTTTCCTCTTCGATTACCATCCTGTACATCGAATTACATGACCTCACCTATGTTGCTTTCCATGTACTGAATGGTTACTCGTTTGGGCGAGTCCCTACTGACTCTGGAAGGATAGGAGCCATGCTTTTTCCCATTGGGTTTTTTACCCCAGGTCCTTCCTACTTGCCCTGGGATCACCCAAATGAAGCGGAACTCGCTCGCTTCCCTCCTCACCATATTAAAAGGAGTCACGGCTGCAGCTTTCGGTTACCAGAACTGAGGCTCGGCTGTGGACCTTCGCAAACGCATCGCCTTCTCTCTCTCTCTCTCTCTCTCTCTCTCTCTCTCTCTCTCTCTCTCTCTCTCTCTCTCTCTGTGTGCCTGTGTGTCTGTCTGTCTGTGTGTCTGTCTGTGTGTCTGTCTGTGTGTCTGTCTGTGTGTCTGTCTGTGTCTGTGTGTCTGTCTGTGTGTCTGTCTGTCTGTCTGTCTGTCTGTCTGTCTGTCTGTTTGTCTGTCTGTCTGTCTGTCTCTCTCTCTCTCTCTCTCTCTCTCTCTCTCTCTCTCCTCTCTCTCTTCTCTCTCTCTCTCTCTCTCTCTCTCTCTCTCTCTCTCTCTCCTCTCTCTTTCTCTCTCTCGGTGCCTGCCCGCCCCCCCCCCGCCCGTCCGTCCGAATGTCCGTCTATCCGTCCGTCCGTCCGTTTTTCCGTTTGTCCGTCCGTCCGTCCGTCCGTCCGTCTGTCCTGTTTGTCTGTCTGTCTATCTGTCTGTTCGTCCGTCCGTCCGTCCGTCCGTCCGTCTGTCTGTCTGTCTGTCTGTCTGTCTGTCTGTCTGTCTGTCTGTCTGTCTGTCTGTCTGTCTGTCTGTCTGTCTGTCTGTGTGTCTGTGTGTCTGTCTGTATCTCTGTCTGCCTGTCTGTCTGTATGTTGTTATGTCTGTCTGTCTGTCTGCCTGTGTCTGTTTGAATAGATATGAAAACACATTTCAAGTGCAATATACATCCACCCACCCATCCAAGCCACCGCCACCAGGCGCACCTTCACGCTACAAGAACCAGTCTATTACGACCTTCAGCCCACCAGCAGCAGTGGCACCACCTACATTACCCCAGCTCAGCCTCCACCGCTGCTAAATATGCATACACAAACACTGAGACAAAGATGGGGATGGGGTAGGAGGAGAAGAAGGGAGAGAGAGAGAGAGAGAGAGAGAGAGAGAGAGAGAGAGAGAGAGAGAGAGAGACTTTGACTTCGAGACTTTGAATCTTTATTCGTTAGGCCTGCGGCCCATAAACGAAAAAGGATACAAAATCAACATGCATGGGAATTGACATGAAACAATCATAGTAAAGCAATGAGTACAAAAACAATATAATTTAATGACAACGGTCTGTGAAACAAATTTATAGAACAATTTTGTACGACCAGAATCTTACTAACGAATTAGTCATCTACAGGTTCCCTGTGCGTGTGCACGCACGAGATTAAGGTAAGTGGCTCATCGCAAGGAAGACAAGAACATCACTGGTTTCTTTATTTTTCTTTTCACCTTTCCTTAAGGCCTTTAGCCGGTACAAGGAGGGATGAATGACAAAATTAACATTCAAACAAGTTCAAAATACAATCCACGTTTAGGTTTGGAATCATATTAACAAATCATAACCTCAAAACAAACTGACAAACATGCACGCCCACACACGCACCAACACACCCACACGCACCCACCCACACACACACGCACGTGCATACACGCTAGTGAGCATGTGCACGTCCCCTCGCGAACAAGAGACTAAAGAAAAGGAAATTACATTACTCTGTGTTTTAGGAAAACTCTCCACAACAGCAAATTAGCATTCAGAGAGAGAGAGAGAGAGAGAGAGAGAGAGAGAGAGAGAGAGAGAGAGAACGAACGAACGAACTTTATTTTACAAGGTAGTGAATTAGGCAGTAGTGCCTTTCTTACATTCAGCCCTTGAGGCAAAATAATTCAAATGATGGGAAGGAGAGATAGGGAGAGGGGAAGAGAGAGAGAGAGAGAGACCTTTTGACTTTTGAAACTTTATTGTAAGGCCGACGGCCCGTCACAACATTTTACATTCGCATCATTCGTTGAAGGTTCTTCATTACAGCAAAAGTACTTCAATCGGTAAACAACAATTTTGTCGTACAATATACAATGAAAACAGCATTGTAATTTTCCCCCGGATCATTTACAACATAATGGTAGATGACGTACTCAATACTCTTGGGTCAGTTGCTTTGTTTATTCTTTACAATGGTAACTAATTATCTGCTAAAACCCATGATACATAATTATCTTACTTGCCCAACATGTCCCTCTTGAAGTCTTTGACGCCGGTTGAGAGCGTAGTGTAAAAACATGGCGACGTGTTTTGTTTTTATGTACCCATGTCCATCTATCAAGAATACGAAACCTTGTGTATTCATAAATTTGATGTATCTTTTGATGTACTTTTCCCTCAGGTCTTCATATGTGGGGCACACCATCAAGAGATGCATTTCATCCTCCGTGTTATTACAAAATGGACATTTCATCTCTTCTCTTCTGTATAACTTGCTTCCATTAAGTCCGTGTACTCCCAACCTGAAGCGTGTGAGTGCAACTCTAAATTTTGCTATGTTTATTGTACTAAGATATTTTTCACATTCAAACGTATTTTTGAAGGTACTGTACAATATCAGACGTTCACTTTCAGTAATCTTACAATGCCATCTCTGTCTATAGCAGTCTTGGAGTCTAATCTTAAGGTTTTTCAGGAAGTTTCTTTCGTTATTAGTCCCTTTGTTGTACCATATGTAGGCAAAACCTGATTCGCAGAGACAATCTTTGACAGACTTCAACCAGTTTCGTTCATTGGGGATAGTTGCGCTTGACAGCATAAGGAGTGCTTGCTTAGGTAATCTGTCATTTGGCATGTTTTGTAGTTTAAGCCAATATTTGATGGCCCTAATAGTGCTATTGATTTTTAGGGGAAACCTTCCTGTTTCACCATATACAAGATGATTTGGTGTCTTCACGTCAACTTTTAGAAATCGTTTGCAAGCAAACATGTGCGCTTTTTCTATATTTGAATGTTCCTGCAGTCCCCACAATTCTGATGCATATAACAACAACGGTTGGATTTGGGCGTCAAACATTTTGAAGTATAATTTTGGCGTGTGACTGTAGAGAGTCCTTAGCATCTTTAGTAATGAAACTGTTTTTTGTTTGGCTTTTGTAGTTGCGCTGTCTAGTGCTCCTGAATTTGATAGTCTAGTCGTAAATGTGTAACCAAGATATCTAAAAGAGTTTACGACTTCTAGTTTAGAACCGTTTAGGTACCATTTTTCTCTCTGGGTGAGGAATCCTCCTCTCCGAAATACCATGACCTTTGTTTTGGTAATATTAACTTTGAGGCCAATTTGTTCAGATGCATGTATAAGGTTATCTATTTGTGTCTGTAGACCTACCGGGGTTGTAGACAGTAGTGCAATATCGTCTGCGAAGATCAGAAGAAAGATTTCCTCTCTACCATTTTGCATTTGCACACCATGTCTACCATGTTTGCGGACATAGTCTGCAATGGAGGTGATGTATAGTGAGAATAGTGTCGGACTCTCAGAGGAACCTTGCTTTGTTCCAATAGGGCATTCAAAAAAGTCAGAAATGCTATCCTTCCATCTTACACATGTTTGTACTGTATCATACATTGCTTTTAGCATGTTAATAAATTTCGTAGAGATACCTGCTTTATCCAATGCCTGCCATAGATGTGGCCGTTCCAAAGAGTCAAATGCTTTTGTGTAGTCAATGAAAGCAACATAAAATTTCCCTCTTCCTCCGCCGTATACATTCTTAGATATCATAGCGTGCAGTGTAAATATGTGGTCAATGGTAGAGTGCTCCCTCCTGAACCCAGCTTGCTCTATACAATGCTTATTGTTTTCATCCATCCAATTTTGCAATCGTCTTGTTAGCACGAAGGTAAATACCTTACTTACGATACTTAGTAAGGAGATTCCTCTGTAGTTAGAAGGATCAACTGTGCTTCCACTTTTGTGTATTGGTACAATTACTGATCTGCTCCATTCATCAGGAAATGTCTGAGTATCATATATCTTGTTAAACAATTGTACGAAATAGGGGACTAAGAGCTTTTTAGCTAGTTTGATCAGTTCTCCTGGGATTTCGTCAAGCCCTGGTGCTTTGTCACGTCTTAATTTAGCTATTGCCATGTCAACTTCCTGGCTTGTTATCGGTGAGTCAAGCATGTCATCGTGAACACTTTCACTGTCTAAGGTGATATCAGTGCTTTCTTTATCATAGTTGAACAGATTTTTAAAGTATTGTTTCCATGTTTCTATTTGTATATCGGGTAGTTTTGCCCTTTTTCTGGATTTCTTTCGTATGATTGACCAGAATTTATCAGAGTTATATAAATTTTCCATCAGAAAGTTTCGGAGTTTACTTTGATGTTCTTTTTTCTTCTCGCGGATTAGTTTCTTGTAATCATTTCTACATTTTATATAATCCGTTTTCTCTGCCGTCGTATTTGTTCTTTCGTAGGCTGAAAGTGCCTTTTTGGCCCTATGTTTAGCTGTTTTGCAGTCCTGGTCGTACCAGTCAGCATTTTTATGCTCTACTTGACCAGATGACCAGAAGGTGTGACGCATACATTCAATTGTTTGGAGTAGGGCCTCTGTAATTAATTTTACCGACGTGTTCACACATGAAGTTATGTTCTCCTCGGCACGACTTAGCATTGTCCTAAATGAGACAGATTGTAAGTTAAATGCAACTTCTTCCTCTTTACTTTTGTCCCAGATAATTTTGGATGTCTTTTTGTTTCTTTTTGGCTCTGTTTCTAACTTTCTTTCCTGTTCTACCAAAATCTCGAGTGGCATGTGATTTGACTCTATTCTCGAGTTTACTTTTGTACGTACCTCGATTTCCGTCGCATTGTTCATAACCAGACAATAATCAATCACACTATCTCCATGCTGTGAAACATAAGTAAATTTACCTTCTCTGTCGTTGTGATTACTTCCATTTGCTATATATATATGGTGAACTCTGCATATGTCAACTAGTATTTCACCAAACTGGTTCATTACGCTGTCTTGTGAGTTTCGATTGGCTGTATTATCTGGGCATGTACATGGAATCGGTTCTTCATGCTCTAATAGTTCGTCATCATCGACATGCAAGTTCCATGTTTTAGTTCTTGCATTTAGGTCACCACATATTAATATAGCGGAGTTCGGGTTTGCTTCTTGCAAGTCTAGTATAGTATCTTCTAACAAATATAAATTACATTTAGTTGTTTTATCTCTATAATAAGGAGAATCCGCTGGTGGGACGTACAAACACACAAGTATAACATTTTTTTTGGAACTGCTACCGATTTTGAGAGCAACCATATTATCATGTTTGCAAGGCAAGGGAGTTAATTTCTTAGCAAAACTTTTCTTTACCAGTACGACAACTCCACCAGATCGTCTGCCGTGATGTGACAGTTTGATTGCTGGTGAGTGATAAATGTGGTAATCAGCAAAGTATATTGAAAAATCAAACTCATGTGAAGTAAATGTTTCGACAAAACAGCAAACGTGGAAAGATGAGATATAACTCACAAAACCGGGTTCCCACAATCTTGCAGTCAGTCCATCCACATTCCAGCACAACAAGTCCAGCGCTGTCGCGCGAGGTCTCATGGCAGAGAGCTGGTTAGCGAAACTGGGAGCGGGTCGTCGGCCTGTCCGTCAGTTCTGAGCCGGCGCGGGGCTCACGGAGTCCGCTCTCTTAGAGTGGCGTAGTCTGCTTTGCCACACGTTCTCCTGTCCCTGTGCCCCGGCTATCGCATGTCTCGGACCCACGTTGGAGGACGTATCCCTATCAACGTCTGTCCGTGCGTCGGCAAAGGCATCTTCGTTGTCTTCTCCCTCTGGATCGTCTTTCTCTGTCTGCTCTATCCGATGAGCGGCGCTCTTACACTGCGAGTCCTTCACCACCCAATCAAGCAGTGAGCGCTGGGTGAACTCTGCACGCTCAGGGCGTGCGGCGCGAGGGTCACTGTTCAAGGGGGGCCCCGAAGTGCTGACGTCACCTGTGTCTTCATTGGCTATTGCTTCTGTCACTTGCCCTGATTTATTTCTAGCTGGTTGGTTCCTGTCGCGTGTCTTGATAGTGGGCAATACCGCGTCGTCTTCATCAGCTGACAAATCGCCCGGATCCGCGGAAGTAAGGTCGACCGAGTCTCTGACATCAACTACCACCTGGGGCTGCTTATCTTGCGGTCCTTTCCCGTCTGCAGTGTCAGATCTCGGTTCGTATCGAGGATGATTGTTCTCGGCACTTGTTGTCTTTCTACTCTGCCCCGATTCTACGTTTGAGAGCGTAATCAAGTTGCGTTCTTCAGCCTTTCTACGTTTCCCTACGTTTCTGTCTCTAGGTTTCCAGGGGAGGTTAGTTAGCGCACCAGATCCACCAGGTCTTGGTCTGTCGTTTTTCCCCATAGCTCTTCCATTCTCTGCCGTGTTGTGGATGGGAGTGCCTCTGTTTCCACCCTGTTGTGCGTATCGCAGTTTTACCTTGGGCACATCGTCGTCTCTGTAGTACAGTTTGTTGTTTCTAAAATAGCCTATTCGTCCTTGTCTGCGCAAGTCTTGCAGTTCTCTTGCCTGTTTTTTGGTCGGTTCCCCTGCAACCTTCACTCCATTGGATCGGAGAGCTTCTCTGCCTCGCTGTAGAAGAGTCAATTTACTTGACCAGGTGGTGAAGGAAACGAGTATGGTGCGGGGTTGCCCGTGCTGATTCTTGTGCGGACCCTGTCTCTGCACGCTCACCACGTCTCGCTCCTGCCAATCGACATCAGGCACCGACTCTCGCAGTAGGCCTAGCACAGCGTGGAGGCAGTCCCAATATGACTCCCTTTCTCTCTCTTGGACGCCGAAAAGTCTTATGTTGTTCTTCTTGGCTTCAAGTTCCACATATTCACTGTGCCTCTCTGCTTCAATCAGGCTGTCTTGGAAATTATTGGTGACATGATCGAGTTTGTCTTTGATGTCGTTTTGCTCGGCCTGGATAGAATGATTCCATTCCTTCAGTTGTTGGTAACTGGCAGACGAATTCCTCTCGTTCTCTTCCAGACATAGTTTCAGGTACTCTTGCTGATTGCAGAGCCACTGCAGAGTGTTCTTGGTGTGGATTTGTTCGTTTCGGAGGCTATCATATTGGTCGCTAATCATATTTGTCATTTCATTCATCTGTTTGTGCATGCCTTCTTTCATCGCAAGTATCTCAGAGAACATTCTCTCCATCCTGTTCATCATATCTGAGTTCCCGTCGTCGTGGACACTTGCACTCGCACGTCCTTGGGTTTCGCTGTCGGAATCAGGCCCGGGATTCTCGGAGACATCGCCGCTCCGTAGAAGGCGCTGGGAGAAATCTTGGGTCGTTGTGGGTGCCAAGCCAGGTTTAAATGTGCAGCAGACGAGCAGGGATACGTAGAGAGTGAAAACTAGGGTGCACGCTCTCGTCTCAGGTCGTGACAGGCGGGCCCGGCCTGAGCGGCTCTCCCACACACGCTGTACATCAGACACATTGCCACGAATCAGAAAGGCGCTAAACAAAAAGGCGACTGTGGTATCTACGTACAAGTCAAAGTTGCCCTGTGTTTCATGCTCACTGGGGCGAGGACGTAAACGTTGTAGACGCGGGAAGAAAAGTCCGATGCTAGCACGATACGTCGCCGTATCGATCCCCATGGCGGGGGGTCGCGCGAGCGCACAGTTCACAGTTCAGAGCACAGCGAGCACTTCGGTGATGGAAATGCCTTATTCTCGCATTAATCAGGGAAATTAGTGAGCATAAAGCAGAGCTGACGCGTATTGTCCTGCCCTACATCTCAGTGTACTCTTTCAGCTCTGCTTCTTAGCCAATACTATCATCCTTCGCGCGAAGTACAGTCAATAAAATTTTCGACGAAAGGCAACTGTGAGTCAACACACAATCAAACAATACGTGTAGCTAATCTTCACCACCAGTGCGGTGAGAATGTCGAGGTTGTAAACCCTGGAAGGAAACTTCAAAACGAGCAGATATGTAGCCTTTTAAGTCAATATGGCGGGTGCTCGAACACGGTTCACGGTTCCGACGATGAAGTAGATTTCTCACGAATAGCACTGTAGACTACTAACGAGCAGAGGCAGTTTACTCAATTACTTTATCAATCCTCTACATCAACACAGCTGTGTCATTTCTGTGGAATCTGTCTCTAGCGAGACTCCGTACGTAGCCTTCACGCGTACATTCGGGAGTTGTAGCCCACAAGGTTCTCTGTCGTTTGAATTGACATAAGTCAGAGCTCGTGAAACAGAAAGGCAACATCGGCATCCAACTGTGATTAAGTATATCTGGTACTCACAATCAGTGCGGTGAAGAGCGTCGAGGCCGCAGGCACGAGGCAAAAAGTTCGATGCGAGCACGAAAAGCGTCCGTATCGGCCATGGCGGCGGGGTGCTCGCTGAACACGCTTCACTACTCCAACGAAGAAGGCCAACCTCTCTCTATACCACCATAGAATAGTAGCAGAAAGGGAACACAATTAACTCAGCCCCCTCGTTATGCATCTGTGCTATCACATCTCGACGATTTCTGTGGGCTCTTTCTCTGTCATAACTCTGCAGACCTATAAGCCGCTCACGCAAGCACAGAGCTCCAACACAACGCGTCCGTCCTCGTCGGCTGCTACAGGCAGACTGACACGAGAGAGAGAGAGAGAGAGAGAGAGAGAGAGAGAGAGAGGGGGAGCTGGGGAAAGGGGGAGGAAGGGAAGAGAGAATGAGAGTAAGAGGGTGGGAGGTTTGGAGAGAGAGGGTGGGGGAGAGGGTGGGGGGAGGGAGCTAGGAGAGAGAGAGAGGAGAGAGAGAGAGAGAGAAAGAGAGAGAAAGAGAGAGAAGAGAGAGAGAGAGAGAAAGAGAGAGAAAGAGAGAGAGAGGGGTAGAGAGGAGAGAGAGAGGGAGAGAGAGAGAGGGAGGGAGAGAGACAGAGAGGAGAGAGAGAGAGAGAGAGAGATAGAGAGTCAGTATAATTAACGCAAGACTTATACTTGTGCAATTTCTTAAACATACTAAAATAAGTAGATAGTGTACCAGAGAAGCAAAATTTAAATATGGAACTTGAAGTGACTACAATGACATATACATAAAAAACAATTTTCTAAACATCCAAATGTTAAAAACAAATACATACATGTAGGCCAAAGCCTCTTGGTGTACACTCCCTCCCCTACTCCCCACCCCCAATCAGCCGGAACCCCTCCAGTAGTTCAGCCAGGGTGGCCTGAAGTAAGCATATGTGAAGAATGGACAATGTAGGATACCAAAAATACGTCGTGACAAAAGCTTCGACTAAAATTGTATTCTTTCTTGAGTCGGAAGCTTTTGTCACGACGTATTTTTGGTACTGTTGTCAGTCCGACCCCGGCCACCCTCCCTTTGTGAGTCCAATGTAGGATACACACTTAGTCGTTCACTGTCTAGACGTCAGATGAAAGCGTGGAAAACTATGTCATAAGATGATGCCTGAGAATAGTGCGAATTTTGTCTTTGAATATAGGCAATGATTTGATACATTTTATGACATCAGGCAGTGTATTCCACAAAGCAGCCCCAGAGTAAGATAGGCTTGATTTGAACAAATCGATGCGAGGCTGAGGCAGGAGAAATTTTTCATGTCCTCTGAATGATGACTGCTCAAATAGTTTGGTTAGATATTCTGGTGTTCTGCCATCTTTTACCTTTTTCACAAGCATACACTTATTGAGCTGCAGATGCTTATGGAGAAGCAAAATGTCAAGCATTTCCATTTTCTTTTCAGTGCTGAGAGATTTATTTGGGACCATAAGCTTAGAAGCTCTTCTGTATAGAGAGAGAGAGAGAGAGAGAGAGAGAGAGAGAGAGAGAGAAAAGGAGAGAGAAGGAGAAAGAGAGAGAGAGGAGAGAGAGAAGAAGAGAGAGAGAAGAGAGAGAGAGAAAGAGACAGAGAGACAGACAGACAGACAGACAGACAGACAGACACATAGACAGACATACAGACAGACAGACAGACAGAGAGACGGACGGACAGACAGACAGACAGACAGACAGACAGACAGACAGACAGACACACAAACAGACAGACAGACAGACAGACAGACAGACAGACAGACAGACAGACAGACAGACAGACAGACAGACAGACAGACAGACAGACAAAGAGACACAGAAAGAGAGAGAACAAACTCTTACCCGTCTCGATTCTTCACAGTCTTCGCAGTTTCTGGTTTGTCCGTAAGTGCACCTCTCAAGTCCTTGTAAACAGCGCCAACGTCCACTTGTAATTTGCGTCACTTAGAATGCTCTCCAGTGTGTCTCAATGTTGTGCGTTGCGCTGCTTCTATTTCTAGACATAGGAAAAACCTCTCTCTCTCTCTCTCTCTCTCTCTCTCTCTCTCTCTCTCTCTCCAATATCTCGCATGGCAATCATTTTCAGAGAGACTTTTGATTGCCCCTGCGTTTTTTCTGCACATGCAACCTTGATTATCTGGTCAGGTGTTGATGCAGAGACCCGGCCACGGTGAAGCTGGCGTGAGTTCTTACAGAGGTTTCTGCTGCATCAGTCTTCTGCAGCCACACAGAGAGCATCAGTCTTCTGCAGCCACACAGAGAGCACCAGCAGCTGCAGCTGAAAGCGTTGGCACGTGACAGCGCTATAAAGGTGGACCAAAGCATGTCACGTGGTTTACTCCTATATCTAACCCATTTTGGTACATTGTATGAACTCAGAAATATCGTTTTTCGTGCGTTTTTTTTAATCCAACCCATCTTCTTTGTAGATTTTATTACATTTGTTTCAAACACACACATTCACACTTATGCCTTCACATATGTGCATATACACACATGCACAAACATACACTCCTATCTAGATACACAGTCGCATGCACACACATGTATGCATGAGCGCGCACACGCCGACATACACATAAACGCATACATGTAGATACACACACAGTCGCACACAAACACGCGCCCGCGCGCGAGCGCGCGCGCATGCACACACACACACACACGCACGCACGTACTCACACACACATACACACACACACGCACGCACTCACTCACACGCACACGCACACGCACACGCACATGAAACAGTTGTATGTTTCATTGCTGATTACAGGTGTTGTGAATAAAGTGCCACTTTGGCGAACATGTTCCGTCATTGGTGTATTGTGTACAGAGAGCACGGTCCACTCAGTCAGAGCTGGAGATGTGTTACACAAAGTTGACGCCTTGGACGTCCTCGCTACAGTTCTGTGCCGGAAGTCCCGTCGTCAAGGCCGAACTTCTCCTGCACCAGAGTCAGCGGCTGTGAACAGAGACTGCTAACGCCGTGGGGACACTGTCACTGACGGCCGGAGCACCCGGATGCCCCCATCCTCCGCTGGGACCCCTGGTCGCTGGGCTTTCGGGGTCTGCGCCAGGAGCTCAGCCAGGGGCGGAGCCAGGCCGCCAAAGAGGCAGCAGGGGATGTCGGGACGGAATCTGATCATTTCACATGCAGCCGTGTGTTCCCATCCTTCTTGGAACCTTCCACGCCCGACAGCAAAGTGGTCGCCAAACCCCGCCAGCAGCCCTAAATGACGTCACTGCACTCGTCTTCCAGTCAAGCCGAAATACCGACACCCAGCTCTCACTCACAGTTTGTCTGACAGGAAATTCTTTGGAAACGTTAACCTTGCATGACGCCGCTCAGTAATTGACGTCATTCACAATCTGTGACATCATACATGACAGAAACACGCCCCTATTACGTGATTGAGTAACAAGAAAAAACACATACTTTGAAATGTACCTTCCTTTTATTGGAACGAAACCTTCATGATTTTCAGACGAATAGAACTTATATGAACAAAGTGAACAGATAATCATGTTAAGAATGAACAATGACAAACTGCACTCTATAAAGATGTTCTACCGGAAGTCATTGTTTGTCAAGTATTAGCTGTAGCAAGTGTCCTGTTTTTCGTCTCTATCTTGTCCTGACTTTGTCACTGTACAGGACTCATGAACAGAGAAATCTCAACCTAACAACAGAAAGCAAAGCTTAGCAAGATACGTTCACGGTTGTAAAGAACATTGCAAGATCAAGACAAACACGATAAATGGTGAAGTATATAAGTGACACCTCTGAACAATCAGCCGTCAGGTGGGAAAACAATATTCTAAACAATGACAGGAACATCGTGTACCTGGCCAGAAACAAAACACTCACAAACTACAACTGTCCTTGTACAGTGGCCAACAACATTAACTGGTGACAGGAGTTTTGCAATGCAATGGGTGAATATGTGCTTCAACGTGACTTACGTCAGAATATCTACTCGACAAATGACCTTCTATCATAGCTTTAACTACATACATACAATACAAAAATACACAATCGACATAAAACTCCTGGCCCAACATGATAAATTCACGGCCCCCAAATCCTGTACAAAACAGCCCTCAGGTGCAGATGTGTTGCTGAAGACCTGATGGCAGAAAGACAAAACCAAAATGGGACACGACATTACGTTTGAGTCCAATCTCCACCACTTTCCATACTGAGTCGTGACAGACTCTGTAAGTGCTGTGAATGTCTCTTCCTACAGTGAAAACCATATTAGAATGGGATGGAAACCGCAATGGAATGGGATGAACGCCCCATTAGAATGGAATGAACGCCGCATTAGAATTGAATGAACGCCCTATTAGAAAGGGATGAACACACAATTAGACTGGAATGAGCACCACATTAGAATGGGATGAACACCACATTAGAATGGAATTAACACCGCAACAGAATGGGATGAACACCACATTAGAATGGAATTAACACCGCATTAGAATGGGATGAACACCGCATTAGAACGGGGCTGTAGATGAGTCACAGGCTGTGGGCGACGCTTCCCTCTAGAACTAACACTAGGAATGGGTAATTTAATTGTGGAGTAGCGATAATAAACATCTTAACATCAACAACCTTCACCTTCCTGACCTATTTTGGGTCAAGGGTCAAATTCCCCAATGGCTATGTCTCCGAGGGTCAAATCTCCCAGGGTTCAAATCGCCCAGGGGTCAAATCGCCTAAAGGAGACATTAATAACATACCCCAAAAGAAGTAATAACAAATAAAGACAGTACACTAATGAATGTTCACCAATACTTAGGCTTTGCATTGGTCTTCCATCAGACATGATCATAATAGGCTAACATGAGAGCTCTTAAGAGCACAAGTTGATTTAACATCAAGACATTGAGACCTATACCACCATCACGACGCACAAGAGAAACGTATGTACACAGTGGTTAACGTGTTAACTGATATTATGTTTTGTCAGAGTGCACGCATATAAAAACACAGAAAACCACATCGCATCAATGTTTGGGTCAATGAGGCGCATATCAAAAACATCATCATGCACAATTTCAACTTAGATCAAGAAATACATTGATTCACATGTGGAACAACAAAAAGTATGTCATTAAAATAATTTAAAAGCGTAACAGTCTTGCCGCACGAAGTGACCAGAAACTCCCAAAGTAGTGAGACAGGACATTATTCCGAGGAGCAGTCCACGTAAAGAACCACACTGCAAACCAGCATTAAACTAACAAAGAACGAACAAGTATGTACAAAACGGACACAGTTTCTGGAAATCTCCACAATATGATGCTCAGCCGTGCTCCAAAATTCATGTATGAAATCTTAGCAATGCATCAACAGGATAAGAGCTAAAGCTACCTATGCCCGCACGGGAAAGACATGGAAAAAGTCAACATCAAGAATCAACTGCTTTCTCACTCTCGAGCTCGCTGCTGGAGTGAAAATAAAGCAAAACTTACAAAATATGTAAACATCACTCCTCTCTCTCTCTCTCTCTCTCTCTCTCTCTCTCTCTCTCTCTCTCTCTCTCTCATATGTCCTGTAGAGCTTGAGCCCTTCCAAAAGAGACACGTACCTGCTTCTCCTATACACACAGGCTCTGGCAAGTCAGGAAGCCACTCCCTCCAGCCACAGCAGAGGCGTCAGTGCTCTGACTGCACATCCAAATGGACGCCCGTAGTGCACACCGTCACGGCAGTACACAACGTTGCTTCATCTGCCGCGTCCTGTCCCAGCTTGGCCAGGGAGCCAGCTTCAGGAAGGTCCTCATGACAAAAAAGGTGGGGTCGTCATTGAGAGACTCTTGCGAACCCAGCCTTTCATTTATTTTCTCCTCAATTGAAATGATAAACACCATGTACCACAGAGACATCTTTTCCTCTTCGATGTCCCCAGAGAACTTCAGCTGCTTCATGTCCACGTACAGGTCGATCATCTTCTCCCGTCGAGCTGTGTCTCCCTCCAAGACTTCCAGACACTCGTGGCCAAAGCGGGACTCTGCACAGGCAGCTCGGATGAGCTTCCAGGCCGTGTTCTTGACCTCTTCCGGCGTGTCGCCTCCTGCCCATCGTCCAGGTCTTCCGAACACAGAGACAGGACCAGAAATGTAGACGGGGAAGAGGTCCTGGCGGTACTGCCTCAGGAGGTTCCGACTGTTGAAGACGAACACCTCTGAGGAGGTCAGACCAACAGAGATGAGATCGCAGGAGTTCCTGAAGTTGTCCAAGGTGTCTATTCCACTCAGGAAATG
>JAWQFJ010023923.1:20000-24916 GCA_034096865.1 Theodoxus fluviatilis | reverse complement strand
TTTGTCACGTCAGTCCAAGACGGTCTTCCACACTTGCACTGTGGTCCAGGAGCGGGGACTCCTTGAGATGCTGGGCTGTCTGGATGGTCGTGGCAGTAGTGATGATGAATGTGAGAGGCCAGGTCCAATGCTTTGCGAAATTTTTTAACGCAGTCATCACCTGGGTGCACTGGTTCGAAGATCCTGTTGTAGAAGATTGGTATCATGATGTGTATCCAACTGGATGACATTGACATCGCGAGTGCAACTTGCTGAAGAATCCGGAAGACATCCGAAACTACCTTCAGTTGCTTTTGGTCTGAAGATGACACCATACTTCTGGTGGGTGCTTCTGCTTGTTGGACATCCGTGCGTGCCGAAGAGAGGTTGGTCGCCTCAGTGAAGCCAGGGCATCCGTGCTGGACTTGGGGTGTCTGGGACGATGACTGCCTCACTATGTCATTGGCTCTTCGAATCAACACCAGCAGGAGCAGGGGCACTTCCCTTTCCCTCGTCATCCCTCGAAAGACGTCCAGACACTCCTTCAGGAGACAGTGCTTCAGCATCGGTTCTCTCCCAGGACCAGAACACACTCCAGACCTTTCCAGTGACCAGGGCCAGGTTTTGTTCAGGCGGAAGTCTCCACACACAGCGTCGGGTCTGAGAAAGACGTTTCTGTCCTTGTCTGAAGCCGAAATGTGCACGACAGCTTCGACAATGGTCTGACACCAGCACGGAGCTTCCGTTGTCAGGAATGGCGAAAGATCGGCACCTGGCTCGGCAGTGTCCGAAGTAGGGGGAGGAAAGAGACTTGACAGTTCGCGAACCCATGAATGAAGACACCAGGACATGAATCTTTCGTCCTCAGTGGACAGCTCGATGTCACGCTTGGACAGACTCTGGCAGGGACGTGCGCTTCGCTGTGTGAGCAAACGCGAGCAGTATTTTTCCGGGTGCAGGATGAAGGCAGCGAAGATGGGGAAGAAGGCTCCGAGTCTCAAGTAGTTGATGTCGACTTGTGCCTGTCGTCGAACTTCATCAATACTCAGGTCATCGAGGTACTGAAGCTCTCTTTGGACGACTTTAGGGATTGAAATTTTTCCCGGTCAGACACTAATCTGCAATGGTACAAGGTTTTCTAGACAATTTATTTCAGCATGACCTATCTTCAGCTTCGTTTTTTTGTCCACACCTTCATGGTACAAGAGAGTGTCTCTGGGTACACGAAGTACCCATCCTCCAAAGACGATGATGGGGGCACCGCTTGAGCCTGGCTTTGTTGGTGCATCGTAGAGGAACGTGTTGTTTTGAGGACAACCTTTGACGATTTTGCCGAAACTGACGTGTTTTGCACGTCCAAGAGGGTGTGATATGACACACACGATGCCCTTCCCCATAGACTTTCCAGAATGTTCGATGGCGGTTTTCTTTTCTGGTGGATATATGAGATATTCCTTCATCAATTTTACCCGTCAAAGCCAGTTTTGGAGTTAGGACCAAGGTCAAATGAAACCTGACTCAAATCTGCTGTGGAGTTTTGCCTGTACGTCCAACGTCCGCTGCCGCGTTTCGTTCTTTCCATTTCTCGTACCTGGTTTTCGCCGCGGTAGGAATCGAAAAAGATATCAATGGTGGATTTCCTAAGTTCATCATTGTTGTACAGGACGTGCCTATTTGTGACCACGGTCACTACCTTCCTGTCAAAATAGGGGACCACTTCGTTGATGAACCCTGTCCCCTTCAGGGCCACTCCGGGCTTTTTCATCTCTTCTTCCATGTTGCGTTCGTCACTGAGCTCGTTGTTGTTGACGCACACAACGCGTTCGCCGATGCTCAGAATGCGGTCGAGGTTCTCTTGGGTTCGGATGGCTTCGGGGAGATGCTGCAGTTGTAGCTGGTTGTAGGGTATGAAGCCCTCCTTGACAAGATCGTCAGCCCCCGCTTCTGCAGTGGGTGGTTCTTCCTTCTCGTCCTCGCCTCCTCCACCTTCCTGCACACGTCCGTGGCGGGAGTCGGGCGTGGACAGGGCGCTCCTCCTCTCCAGGAAGATGTCTGGGATGCAGCAAAAGCTGCTGGCTTCTTGGGAGCTTTCAGCCATGCTGAGTGAGGCATGGAGGCTTCCCTTCCTTCACAACTGTCCTTTCCTCACTGTCTTTCATGGACTTTCATTCCTCTGTACATGGGAATACTTTCACAGATGTTTACATTCCTGTAGTCACCGAGCATTGTCAAGGACACGTAAGTGTTTATGTCCGTGCAATACACAGTATTAAATGTTTCACACTAATATCACATGCAGTTTTACACGAATGAGTAACATTCAAAGTGTTTTCAAAATATGTTAATAGCTCATGGTAGAAAGGAAGATGCACGCATTTTTACAAGACTGTTGTATAATCGCTGCAACATGGTTGCAGAGCAAATATTGTTTGTAAAGCGCTCCAAAACCACCTGCATTTGGCAGTGTGCAGTTGCCTTTCACCTCAGTCACCAGTGAGTGAATTGATTCTTTCGCTCACCTGGAAATCGTGTAACAAGACACATACTCCACAAGCAAGCATTCATTTAAAGGGGCATGAACGCACGAGCACGGAATTGCGTTTGCACCGCGACACGTGACAGTAAACAAGGAAGACTCCCTCGTGGTCCAGCACGAAGAAGTCAAGGTAAAGGCAGTGGATTTATGTAGCGTCTTGTTGCCCTCATTTGAGTCTCAAAGCGCTTTAAACATCACTCCTGTGACCACAGAGTCAGTGGATCAACGCTGTACTGCCACCTGAGGACGACAACACGGAAGCAGACAGAAGACACTCAGTCACGGTCCAGCACCATCTCCCCTCCCTGGGGGGAGTTCCAACACACTGCCAGCTGGGGGGGGGGAAGTCATGGTCCAGGTGCAGTTCTAAGTGCCCCCAGTGCCTTTGCATGTATCCTGTTTTACTCCAAGCCGGAAAGAGTCATTGCTTTTTGCACCTTACTCAAGGATCTAACAGCAGAAACAATACAACGTTGAGCAGCCTACCCCCTAGTCTCTCAAACACGCGACTGGAGCCAACTGTTGGACCAAACATCGTCTTCACGCCCAGGGTCACAAGGTGGAAGTGTTCCAAAGCTGTTCCTCATGAAACAGATTTCTTGAAATCTATTGAATCCGAAATATAGACTTGCACATTCTGCCAAAGTGGTCCAAAGCTGTTCTTCATGAAACTGATTTCTTGAAATGTATTGAATCCGAAATATAGACTTGCACATTCTGCCAAAGTGGTGATGTAGAGACCCTTCATAGGAAACAGCCACAGGTAGACATGCCACCCAGTCGTCCTCAGCTGTCTGAAGAAGCCATCGTTGAGCGCACTCTCAGTCCACGTGTGACCAGCGTGAATTCATGAGCGGCAACTGCTTGAGACAGATGCTATTGGAAACACTGGACGCAGTGGAGCCTATTCGAATTTGGAAGGAACTTGATGAGGTGGAGGCATGGCAGATGATAGTCACAGGCGACGTCGTCGAAAATCCGAAACTGGCAGCCGGTGGCACAGACCCATGGCCCTCTGGGCCGGACGGACGCCTGCTACTGCTTCCGGTGCAGGGGAGAGGAAGCAGTCTTGCAGTGGCAGGCAGGGGGAACCAGGTCTCCTTCCACCTGGCTGCTGTGCCTGTCTCCCCAGTCGCTGTGGCGCTCCACGTGAAAGGAGCCACTGAAGAAAGCGGTAAAAAGCAGATTTAAATATGGACATCCATTGTGCAATGAAGAGGAATGTAACGAAAGACAATACAGGAGTATGAGGAGGCGAAATAGGAGATAAAAGAGGAGGCGAAAGAGGAGAGGAAAGGCGGAGGAGGTAAAAGAGGAGAAAGAGGATGCGCAAGTGGAGGGGAAAGATGAGAAGAGGAAAAGAGAGGAGAAAAGGAGGAGGAGAAACGAAGGAGAGAAAAAGGAGGAGGAGGAGAAGAAAGAGAAGGAGAGAGGAGGAAGAAGGAGAAGGAGGAGAAGGAGGAGAAGGAGGAGGAAGGAGAAGAGGAGGAGGAGGAGGAGGAGGAGGAGGAGGAGGAAGAGGAGAGAGGAGGAGAGGAGGAGGAGGAGGAGGAGAAGGAGGAGAGGAAGGAGGAGGAGAAGGAGGAGGAGAGGGAGGAGGAAGAGGAGGAGAGAAAGAGAAAAGGAGGAGGAGGAAAGAGAGGAAGAAGGAGGAGGAGGAAAGAAAGAGGAAGGAGGAGGAGGAGGAGGAGGAGGAGAAAGGAGGAGGAGGAGGAGGAGGAGGAGGAGGAGGAGGAGAAAGGAGAGGAGGAGGAGGAGGAGGAGAAGGAGAAGGAGAAGGAGGAGGGAGGAGGAGGAGGAGGAGGAGAGAGGAGAAGGAGGAGAGAGGAGGAGGAGAGAAGGAGGAGGAGAAGAGAGGAGGAGAGCGGAGGAGGAGGAGAGAGAAGAGGAGAGGAGGAGGAGGAGGAGGAGGAGAGAGGAGGAGAGGAGGAGAGAGGAAGGAGGACAAGGAAGGAGGAGGAGAAGAGGAGGAGGAGGAGGAGAGTAGGAGAAGGAGGAGAGAAGGAGGAGGAGGAAGGAGGAAAAGGAGAGAGGAGGAGGGAGGAGGAGGAGGAAGGAGGAGAGAGGAGGAGAGGAGAAACGGAGGAGGAGGAGGAGAGAGGAGCGGGGGAAAGGAGGAGAGGAGGAGGAGGAGGAGGTGAGAGGAGAAGGAGGAGGAGGAGGAGAGGAGGAGGAGGAGGAGGAGGAGAGGAGGAGAAGGAGGAGGAGGAGGAGGAGGAGGAGAGAGGAGGAGGAAGAGGAGGAGGAGGAGGAGGACGAGGAGGAGGAGGAGGAAGAGGAGGAGGAGAGGGAAGAGAGGAGGAGAGGAAGAGGAGGAGGAAGAGGAGAGGAGGAGGAGAAGGACGAGGAGGAGGAGGAGGAGGAGGAGGAGGAGGAGGAGGAGATGGAGGAAGAGAAGGAG
>JAWQFJ010023923.1:0-12500 GCA_034096865.1 Theodoxus fluviatilis | reverse complement strand
TCCTTCCGTCTTTCTTTCATCCATTTTTCTTAATTACGACTGAAACGTTTTTCAGACAAGTGAGAGGTTTTCTGTCTTTTATAGGTCTTTCTATTCTTCTTACTTGTTTACCTGTTATCATTATTTCTTTCTTGTTGTCGTTCTTTCTTTCTTTCGTCCATCTTTCCTTAATTAAGTTTATCAGGCAAGGCTTTGATCCCCAACGTCTTGGTCCCAGTCCGCTCTGACCGGAAGTTGCGTGTAGCGCTCCCATAATGCTTAGAGTGAAGACGTCAGATGTAGATCTAATGGGCCTGCTGTCTCCCATTTCCTAACGTCCAATGTCCCTGCCAAAGGTCCCGAGCAGCTCTCTCTAAACAGGCCCTGCAATGTCCTCGGCAAAGAGCAGCCAGCAGATAGCCAAGACTTCAGCAGGAATGCCGAGATGGTCATCGACAGTTTCAAGACAATGTCTCAGTAAGTCATGTCCACGCTGCGTCTGTTTAGGCGAAGATTCTGTGATCATAGAAAGTGAGGAGACTGAGACCGGCCGACCGACTGTCAGACAAACGGACGTGCAGACGTACGGAGGACGGACAGCGGCACACATACACATATACAAACATACACAGAGAGGCGCACACACACACACACACACACACACCACAAACAAACAAACAAACAATCAAACAAACAATCACAGAAACAAGTAGGCTGGCAGACAAACAAATATGGACAGACAGATTCAAAGAGTGTGCATACGTGTGCGTGTGCTAGCATATGTACTCAATAGTCAAACAGAATATAAAGGGGGAAATGTTGATGGTGACTACTCCCTCCCAAACAGAAACAAGCCTTTACGCTGTTGCTCTTTGTGTGGAGCACGTCAGTCAATCTGGTCTCAGAAATGTGACGCTTCACAGTGAAATGAGTAGTATGTGACACCTGTTCACTTATGACACTTGCTCACTGTGTGACACTTGCTCACTGTGTGACACTTGCTCACTGTGTGACACTTGCTCACTGTGTGACACTTGCTCACTGTGTGACACTTGCTCACTGTGTGACACTTGCTCATTGTGTGACACTTGCTCACTGTGTGACACTTGCTCACTGTGTGACACTTGCTCACTGTGTGACACTTGCTCACTGTGTGACACTTGCTCACTGTGTGACACTTGCTCACTGTGTGACACTTGCTCACTGTGTGACACTTGTGCACTGTGTGACACTTGCTCACTGTGTGACACTTGCTCACTGTGTGACATTTGTTCACTATGTGACACTTGCTCACTGTGTGACACTTGCTCACTGTGTGACACTTGCTCACTGTGTGACACTTGCTCACTGTGTGACACTTGCTCACTGTGTGACACTTGCTCACTGTGTGACACTTGCTCACTGTGTGACACTTGCTCACTGTGTGACACTTGCTCACTGTGTGACACTTGCTCACTGTGTGACACTTGCTCACTGGGTGACATTTGTTCACTATGTGACACTTGCTCACTGGGTGACATTTGTTCACTATGTGACACTTGCTCACTGTGTGACACTTGCTCACTGTGTGACACTTGCTCACTGTATGACACTTGCTCACTGTGTGACACTTGCTCACTGTGTGACACTTGCTCACTGTGTGACACTTGCTCACTGTGTGACACTTGTTCACTGTGTGACACTTGCTCACTGTTTGACACTTGCTCACTGTGTGACACTTGCTCACTGTGTGACACTTGCTCACTGTGTGACACTTGCTCACTGTGTGACACTTGCTCACTGTGTGACACTTGCTCACTGTGTGACACTTGCTCACTGTGTGACACTTGCTCACTGTGTGACACTTGCTCACTGTGTGACACTTGCTCACTGTGTGACACTTGCTCACTGTGTGACACTTGCTCACTGTGTGACACTTGCTCACTGGGTGACATTTGTTCACTATGTGACACTTGCTCACTGGGTGACATTTGTTCACTATGTGACACTTGCTCACTGTGTGACACTTGCTCACTGTGTGACACTTGCTCACTGTATGACACTTGCTCACTGTGTGACACTTGCTCACTGTGTGACACTTGCTCACTGTGTGACACTTGCTCACTGTGTGACACTTGTTCACTGTGTGACACTTGCTCACTGTGTGACACTTGCTCACTGTGTGACACTTGCTCCCTGTGTGGCACTAGTTCACCATGTGACACTTGCTCACTGTGTGAAATTTGCTCACTGTATGACACTTGCTCATTGTGTGACACTTGTGCACTGTGTGACACTTGCTCACTGTGACACTTGCTCACGGTGTGACACTTTTTTACTGTGAGAAACTTGCTCACTGTCAGAGACTTGGTCACTCTAAAGGACTTGCTTAGAGTGAGTGACTTGCTCACTGTGTGACATTTGTTCACTATGAAACACTTACTCACTGTGTGACACTTGCTTATTGTGTGACACTTGCTCACTGTATGACACTTGCTTACTATATGACACTTACTCACTGTATGACACTCACTGTATGACACTTGCTCACTGTGTGACACTTGCTCACTGTAAGAGACTTGCTCACTGTGACATTTGTTTCACTATGTGACACTTGCTCACTGTGTGACACTTGCTCACTGTGAGAGACTTGCTCACTGTGAGAGACTTGCTCACTGTGTGACATTTTTTCACTATGTGGCACTTGCTCACTGTGTGACACTTGCTCACTGTGAGAGACTGTGTGACACTTGGTCACTTCATGACACTTGCTCACTGCGAGAGTCAGGGGGAAAATGGAAGTGGAGTCAAATTTGGTCATTTGCGGATCATTGCTCTGTTGGAGAATTTTGATCATTAATGAGCCAGTGCACCTTTGTTTTCTTTTCCAGATTAAGATTCTAAATAGAATAAAAATGATATTCTTACAGATATGCAACTAGCTAGCAGCAAAATAAAAAAGGGTGGAGGGTGGGGGGTGGAAGGTGGGGGGTGGGGGGTGGGGAGTGGGGAGTGTCTACCCATAATTTTTAACGCTCGATGCTTAAGCACTGATATTTTGACCATTGTCTATCATTGACAGCACAATACTTTCTATTGAAAAAAGGTATGCGTTCATGTGCTTTTTGTTCTTATATGGAAAATTAAAGTCATTTATGATGGTACCAATATATCAAAATATCCCAAATGCAATGTAATAATCATTTTGAGGTGGAGTGTTACATCTGGGCGTCAATGAGATTAAAATAAAAATTACAAACTTACCATTGCCCACTACATCACACATAACAATCGCTACTGGAGAGACGCTACGGCCCACATGCATAACAGCATTCTCAACAGCTTGCCTAATGTCAACACTGGTCAATAACGGACTACCCCATTCTTGACCGGGAGATCGGCATGTCTTGCCTCGACGTAGTTGGCTGTGATGGCGGCAGTGCCCTTTGTTCGCCAGGCCTATTCCTGGATCTCAGAATGCCCTGCAATGAAAGACAGCCGCCCGGGATTCTCAGTCCAAAAGCGAAGCTTCCTGAATCACAGCAGCAGAGAGTCTCAGATCGCGTCCTTTCATGTCCCGCTCCACGACGTGGGCACAGCAAACCTTCCCTCCCCTTAGCCCAACGTCCTGTCTGTGACGCTGAATAGAGACACGTTGCCTTATTACGTCCATGGCTCGAACCCCTCCCTGCTCAGGTCCTCTGTGACCCTCTCCTCTCCTCTGTGGTCCATGTTGATGCAGACCTCCCGGTGAGGTCTCCATGGCGCCACAAGACGTAAACCGGGAAGTCAATGAGAGGCGCCATGCAGAAGAGCAGCAGTCTTCAAGTGTCCTGAATTGAGTCTACGAAGGTTACTTGAGTACGAGACAAAGAAAAGTCCGTTCAAGTAGGAACTGAATACACTATCTGAGTAGTTAAACGACTGCCGTGCATATGCTGGCAAAACGTGTTTACCTTGTGGTCGCAAGGGAGGGGGAGAGAGAGAGAGAGAGAGAGAGAGAGAGAGAGAGAGAGAGAGAGAGAGAGAGGGACGGACGGACGGACAGACATTAGCTCGTTAGCTTTGGTTCAAACGTCTACGACGGGCCAAAGTAGAAAGACACAAAAATATTTACAGGAACTTCCCAACCCTTCAAACTTGTTTAGAACGGACAGACAGACAGAGAGACCAACAGACAGAGAGGCAAAGAAGCAGAAAAAAAGAGAGACACATAGAGACGAAGGCCGAGAAGAAGGGGTTGATGACGAGTCATTTCTGGTACAATGTCTACACAGTGATATGGAAAAAAGTAATCTGTTGGCTTTGTAATGTAGACTCACAAAAATCGTCGTTTCGACGAAGAGAAGAGTCAACGCCCTGTTGACTCTTCTCTTCGTCGAAACGACGATTTTTGTGAGTCTACATTACGAAGCCAACAGATTACTTTTTTCCATCACATTCTTACCGGGGAAAATTAAGTACCTTTCGATTTTGCTTCCACATTAATCACCATCGTGTGCACGTGCACAAGATATTTTTTCACGTAGTAAATCTAAATGAAAATCTTAGAAATCATCTCCTATTTATGTTTTCCCCGTTGCTTTTCGATGGAGAAATATCTTTAATTTCCTGATAATTTCCTCCATATTTTATCCCGACGCCAATATCCCCAATTCCATTCCTTCGCCTCATACCCCCCACCCCCGCCCCTCCATCCCAATTATTTTTTATTTCTTTTTTCTTCAACGACACAACGACACTCAGATTAAACTTTTCCAAGCAAAGAAATCTTCCACTCAAGTTTGATGAGTCAGTGATATAAAAATAAAGGCACTCTGCAACAAACGGATTGGATGTTCCATTAATTAGACATCATTCTTTAGCTTAAAAGAAATTAATCAGATTTTAAGATATCTCCTGTCTCGACCATGTCTGTTTCCCGAACGATTTCCTCTATGATTTTTTCCTCTACATCAACATTCGTCCTAACTCCATCTACGAAGATGAGAAAGAAACATAATTCATATTGGCAAGCTAATCATCACTGAATCTCCTTCTTTATTCATATCGTCACTTTTATCCATATTCTCTCTCTCTCTCTGTCTTCTCTCTCTCTTTCTCTCTTTCTCTCTCTCTCTCTCTCTCTCTCTCTCTCTCTCCTCCCCCCTCCTCTCCTCTCCTCTCCTCTTTCTCTCTCTCTCTCTCTCTCTCTCTCTCTCTCTCTCTCTCTCTCTCTCTCCTCTCCTCTCCTCTCCTCTCCGATAGTGTTGAATTTGGGGCATACCTTGGAGCACACACATATAGGTACACGTTCACATTTCTATTCGCGCATGTACAAGGAATTCTGTGTGGGTTTCTTTTTTGCCCATAATTGTCTACGGCATTCACAAGTTCGTATGAGCGAGCACCACGACCGTAGGCAACGCAAGCACTCATGGAGGGTGTAAGGGTTGGTGGGAGGGAGTGATCAATACGATCATATCCCTACGGGCGATTGCCACGTCCAATTTAGAACTCGAGTGTCGTCGTAGAAGAAATGAGGCCTCCACCCGAAACCTTTCCTTCTCCTCGTCTTCCTCCCTCCCTCCCTCTCTCTCTTACCTCCCATTCTTCTTCATCCCCCTCCCTCTTTCACCTCCCATCATCCGAGCCATCCCCTCCATCCTTTCCCACAACACATCACCGAACCCACCAACCCCATCACAGTCTATGTCAATGTTTTCAGTAAAAATTCCCACTAATTTCCACGAGAAAAGTTTTTGCCCAAGAATCCTAAGATTAGGGAGGACTATTCAATATTTCTCTTGCAGACTGAAAATCAACATGGCCCCCGTTTTATTTCGGGATTGTATGTTCGCAGCCAATCAGGCCTCACCCAGTTGTGCTTCGGGCGAAGTCTGTGAATTTAACTAAGCTTTTGTCCCCAATCCTAAATCCAACATTCACTGGGCCTGAGGCAATGCTGAGTGTCCGAGGGAAAAAAGGACACAGTTTCGTCTTTGCTTTTTTCTAATTCACCGATTCCGTGCCCGCAAGACTGAGAATTTCACAGGATGTGCAACTCTGTCTAGACCTAGTCTTGCAATTTTTCAGTGACAGAAGTTGAGTTAAGACAGTGAGTGATAATGGGATAGAGAGTCAATGAGTGCTGAAGTAGCACAGGAGTGTGCATGCATTTACACACGTATTCATAGGATGTCGTGCACATGTGAGTTGTTTTTACGCAAGAAGACTGTCTCTCTCTGTCTCTTTCTGTCCCTCTCTCTCTCTCTGTCTCTCTCTCTCTCTGTCTCTCTGTCTCTCTCTCTCCTTATGTGTCTCTCTCTCTGTCTTTCTCTGTGTCTCTCGCTGTGTGTGTCTCTCTCTCTGTGTCTCCCTCTCTCTCTCTGTGTCTCTCTCTCTGTCTCTCTCTCTCTTTGTCTCTCTCTGTCTCTCTCTGTGTCTCTGGCTCTCTCTGTCTCTCTCTCTGTCTCTCTCTGTGTCTCTCTCTGTCTCTCTCTCTCTGTCTCTTCTCTCTCTATGTCTCTGTCTCTCTCTATGTCTCTGTCTCTCTCTGTCTCTGTCTCTGTCTGTCTGTCTGTCTGTCTGTCTCTCTCTTTCTCTCTCTCTCTCTCTCCCATGGACAATGTACTGATCGGGTTGAGTGCAAACGGGGCCTAAAACAGGGTTGCAAAACCAGTCCGATTATTTTTTCTCTACTGATCACGTATGTGGCTAAGATGGTGATTCAAAACGGCAAACATGGTGTTCAGCTGATACCCGATTTTGCAACTGTATACTTACTCTTGTTCGCTGACGACATTGTACTTATCGCGGACACCCCCATAGGTCTGCAGAATCAGCTCAATGTTCTAGTGAAAGAAGCAAGCAAGCTTGGTTTGGTTGTAAATTCTGATAAAACAAAGGTTTTAGTGTTTCGAAACGGTGGGTTTCTTGCCGAACATGAAAAATGGGTATTAGATGGGAAGAGGTTGGAGGTCGTGAATGAATACAAATATCTAGGAGCGAAATTCTCAACACGATTGTCATATAAAACTTTACAACAAGACCTGGTTGAGAGGGCAAAAGCGGGCTTGCTTCAGGTCATCAGGTGTGTAAAAAAAATTGGGTGATGTTTCGCCGAACGTCTTCTTTAAACTTTTTGATGCGCAGATATCTCCTATCCTCATGTACTCTTCAGAATTGTGGGGCCTCTATGACTGTTCAAATGTGGAAATCATTCACTTACAGGCCTTGAAACGTTTTTTACACTTACCAACTCAGGCACCAAACGTAATTACCTATGGCGAAACAGGCAGATTTCCTTTATTTATCAATGCCAGGATACGTGCAATTAAATATTGGTTACGAATCTTGCAAATGGACTCGACTAGATACCATCGTAAGGCATACAACATGCTGCTACAGTCTGGTGAAAAAAATTGGGCGCAGGATATAAAAGCATTGCTATGTAAACACAATTTTGAAAGTTTGTGGAGATTGCAATATGTACATAACGAGAAGCAATTCCTAGAGGAGCTGCGGGAACGCCTGATAACCGAATATGTACAAGTTTGGTACAACTCCCTTGAAAGCAGTGAAATGTATGCCTTCTATAGGCAATTCAAATGTGTTTTCAGCCGGGAACAGTATTTGTGCGCGATAGATCGGAGAATCCTCAAAGATGTATTTGTCGCTTTCGTGCTGGTTTTTGCGATCCACAGACACCGCTTCACAAATGATCCTCAACGGTCTTTACTTTGTCCATCGTGCAATGAGGAAGATGAAGATGAGATTCATTTCCTGTTGAGATGCCCGGCATACGCAGATATAAGGCAGAATTATGTTTTTAATTTGTTTGATCCTGCTCAACGTGTTGATATTGCTATGGTGCTGGCATCCGACAATGTCAATACGATAAGATCTGTGGCATTGTACTTGTTGCATGCATTTAAAAGAAGAAGAGATGCTGTCAGCACAACCAGAGTGATGTAAAAACAATTATGTTGTGATGGGCCAGAGGCCTAAACAAATAAAGTATTTCGTTCGTTCGTTCATTCGTTCTCTGTCTCTCCCTCCCTTACTCCCTCCTGCAAATGCGAACGCGCACGCACGTATACACTCATTATTTCATTCAATCATACTTTGCTCATTCATTTTTTCAATAATGTATTCTTTCACTCAACCATTATTTCACTTATTTATGCATTATTCACTCAATCATTTTCTCACTCACTATTTTACACACTCATTCTTTCACTTATTCACAGACCGGTGCAGAGAGAGAGAGAGAGAGAGAGAGAGAGAGAGAGAGAGAGAGAGAGAGAGAGAGAGAGAGAGAGAGAATGAGGGAGAGAGAGTACAAAACTTTAACCACACATTCTAAAAATGTACACGCAATGAACTCTTTGACAAAACCTCCAAAAAGTCGAGATAAAAAAGAACCAAACAGATAGTTAGCTATAAGGTGCATCTTTGGAAAAATATTGACAAGCAGACAGCCAAACACCCACTTTTAAAAAAGAGTTGAGGAGAGGGAGATCACCAGCTCAAACCGACTTTTTCATCTCCGTCAAGTAAGTGAAGCGTAACTGCAATGACATCAAACGTTACAGGATGCTCATCCTGATGATGTGGAAATCTTATCATTTCCCTCAGGCGTCCCTCCAATTTCAGGGATGACTGGTTGTGTAACGTTCCTTGCCTGTTTGACACATGCACCCTGCGCCGGTTCTCTCCCCCTTCCACCTCCCAAATCACATCAGGCAATTCCATGAGAAAATAGGGAGAGATCAATGTCAATTAATCACGCCATGTGAACCCCTTATAAGATCAGAGAGAGAGAGAGAGAGAGAGAGAGAGAGAGACAGACAGACAGACAGACAGACAGACAGACAGACAGACAGACAGACAGAGAGACAGAGAGAGAGAGAGAGACAGATAGACGTAGAGAGAGAGTAGAGAGAGAGACAGATAGACGTAAAGAGAGAGAGTAGAGTGAGAGAGACAGATAGACGTAGAGAGAGAGAGAGTAGAGAGAGAGAGTTGGAGAAAGAGGAAAAGAGATGGAGAGAGAGATGGAGAATGAGAGAGAGAGATGGAGAGAGATGAAGAAATGGAGAGGAAGAGAAAGAGTAAGATAGAGAGATGAAGAGAGAGATTTAGAGAATGAGAGATAGAGAGAGATGAAGAGAAATTTAGAGAAAGAGAGAGAAAGAGAGAGAAAGAAAGAGAGAAAGAAAGATAGATATATAGTTTAAAAGAATGTGCGGAGTTTTTAAAAAAGTGCAAAGTTTAAAAGGCACACGTCTGACAACAAAAGGTACAGTGCAAGTCAGTAAAAATAGTGTAAATTGGTCCAAATGCCACCCTCCGTCCCTCCCTCCGTCCCACCCTCCGTCCCTCACTTCGTCCCCCCCTCCGTTCCCCCCTTCGTTTCTTCCTATCTATATATCTCTACCTCTATCTCTCTTAATCTAATGTAATCTAATGTAATCTAATGTAATCTAATGTAATCTAATCTAATCTAATCTAATCTAATCTAATCTAATCTAAGCTAAGCTAAGCTAAGCTAAGCTAAGCTAAGCTAATCTAATCTAATCTAATCTAATCTAATCTAATCTAATCTAATCTAATCTAATCTAATCTAATCTAATCTAATCTAATCTAATCTAATCTAATCTAATCTAATCTAATCTAATCTAATCTAATCTAATCTAATCTAATCTAAACTAATCTAATCTCGTCTTGCTTCGCCTTGCCTCTCCTCGCCTTGCCTCGGCTTGCCTCGCCTCGACTCGCCTTGCCTCGCCTCGCCTCATCTATCTGTCCGTCCGTCCGTCTGAATGTCTGTCTGTCTGTCTATCTGTCTCTCTATGACCTCTTACATGTGTTTGTCTTTAATGAGACACATTTCAAAAGTGGTCGGATGCACCGGTCTAGAAATAGAAATGTTTGCATAATCTGTAATTGATTTTATAGAAAATTTAATATATTTGAAATTCATTCAATCCTCTGCACCATTTCATTCTACCTCAGTGTCAAGCATCACTACAGACTGCGTGAAAACAAAACCATGAACAAGTATTTTGTTCGCTCGTTATTTTGTTCGTTATTTCGTTGGTTTGTTCGTTTGTTCATTTGTTTGTTCGTTTGTCTGCCTGCCTGCCTGTCTGCCTGCCTGCCTGCCTGCCCGCCTGTTTTCGCTGAACTCTAAATTGTTTGTGCCTTACAATTCCTTAGCCGACTTTATTGAAGCTCCAGAAAAATCTTGAGGAGACAAAGGGCATCCCTGCTTCACACAGACTAAACAAAAATGAAAGAATCATGGAGAGAGAGAGAGAGAGAGAGAGAGAGAGAGAGAGAGAGAGAGAGAGAAAGGGATAGACAGACAAACTGAGCTATCAAAATAACTGTTGAAAAAAAGCATTTTCACTTTCGCATCAAACCACGCCAAATCTTTATGCAAGTTTGATCACCACAGACACACAACAACGCATATTCCAAATCTGATGCAGCACCCTGATAAACCAGACGCCACACATGCATCACTGATAAGTAACACGGGAAGAGGAGAGGAAGCTGGGAGAGCCTTAGCAACTTCAAGTATCAATTTCCGCTCGCCATTTTCTTTTCTTGCTGGCATCGATCCAACAGAGAGAGAAATGTTCGACTCGTTGGACTTCTCGCTTCTGATTCAATCACCCATTCTTTCCTCCTTCATCCCCGCGTTACTAGGTCGTTGGAGGCAATCATAGGACTGGAAAAGACTCTTCAAATGGCGAGATTAGTCAAATCATCACCCAGATCCCTGAGCGAATGGAGTACACGTGATACCTTCTCATCAAGTTTCTCTCCACAAAAGGTCCGTTCAACTTGGAGAGAGTGGCAACACGGCACAGAATACGGAGCAGAAGAAGAAAATGTTAGATCTCGATGGAGGGAGAGGATGATTGGAGAGTAATAAATGTGAGAAGACATGACAAATGCATAAAGGCGTTGACAGTGATGAATGTAGGTACAATCAAATTCAAATAAACCGGAGAGATAGGAACGGTAAATGATATGTAGATGCAATTACAATAGCAAAAGAACTGCGTCATATACAAGCTCATGAAATTAAAATTGCAAAGAAGAACGAATAAATAAAAGAATAGAAAAACCCACACATTTTCAAAATGCTTAACATCTGTCGTAATGTTCAAAGTGATCATGACATATACGTTGCGAAAGCACAGGTACTAAATTACAATGTAAACTGTTGGTGCAGATAATGGCGTTACATTTTACATTGATGAGACTTCTAGGAGAATCGATTTCATAGCTGGAGAAAACTTATAAAGTTAAACGACTGAATAATAAGATAGTTTGGAGGCGAGATACTAGGAGAATTAATGAGAGAGACAGAGAGTCAGAGAGAGAGAGAGAGAGAGAGAGAGAGAGAGAGAGAGAGAGAGAGAGAGAGAGAGACGGACGGACGGACAGACGAACGGTCAGATAGACGGGCCGATAGACAGAGAGTCAGAGAGAGAGAGAGAGAGAGAGAGAGTCAGAGAGAAAGAGAGAGACAGAGACAGAGACAGACAGAGATAGCGAGACAGAGACATCGAGACAGAGACAACGACAATACAGCGAGACAGAGAGACACAGAGAGACAGAGATACAGAAAGAAATAGAGACGGAGACAGAATGATCAAAGTGATCAGACGAATGGAACAGTTTAATTAGTAATCGTGGAAAGGTTTAATATATGTGCCTGAATATGCTCTATAGATCACCAATTGCAATTGACCATAACCTAACGACAGCGTCTTTATTTGCAGATATCAGAAGATTCTTGTGGATTGCGAACAGTGTGATAATCTTTTTATTTTCAGGCACCTAAAACAAAACTCAAATGTGTATCGAAAAGCCTCGGCAATATGTTCAAATGGACAAATTTGTCATTTTTATCAACATTGGTGTGAAATCACCAGGATGGGCAAACCATGGAAGCTGGCCAAATAATTAATCATGATTTACTTCTCTCACTACTGCGCAGCTCATTCAAAAGAATAGAGACCACTCTGAGAGTGCTATCCTCCACGAAGGACGCCACAAATGCTTCGTCCATCACCTGCATAGTTGTGTTCACTTTAGCGTCTGCTGGAGGTCTCTGTTTGCGTGACGCGCACACCTACGTCATGAATATCTTGATGTCGTCAACTGTATGATTTGCAATAAAATTCCTCTATTTGGTTGTAATCCCAAAGCTACAGAGCACTGTGAAAGAGCACATCCCTGTCAAGGGAGCCAACATTTCTCTTTCATGGCCTGTGTAACTCATAAAAACCGCTGGCGCTGAACCTCCAGGTTTTGGCATATTTTAAAAAAATGTAAAAAAAGATCGGGTTCGACCCCGCAATCTCTCTAGAAAAGAGGGGGAAAACACACACACACACATAAAAACACAAAAACCCAGGTCGGGTTCGAACCCACAACCTCTCGAAAAAAGAGAAGAAAAAAAAGTTTCAGCACAGAATCAAACCTGGTCATGCATGACCAAGAGACGAACGCTCTACCAGCTGAGCCATTAGAGAATT
>JAWQFJ010023921.1:15000-18371 GCA_034096865.1 Theodoxus fluviatilis | reverse complement strand
TGTATTCACAAACATGATCGGAATGCATCAGAAACGCGTCGACAAACAAGCACTTTTACATGTATCTAAGCAGAGTGATTACTTCCCCATAGTCCTGGCCGCTTGGGGCGCAACGTGTCTCGATCCTCATAACAATTAGCTAATGAACTATCTTTGTGTAACCTATAATCTTTGGTTGTATTCAAAGTCCTTATAATTAGTAGAGTTCACACTATTACACTCTTGTGATTCGAATTTTACCGCTTACAAGTCTTACATTTATGGGAAATCGATGTTTAGAAAATGAATAGACGAAAAGATGGCTGCCAGTATCCGTGTGTATCACAACAAGCGGAGGAATACACTCAACGATGTGGTGGGCCATTCAGCGTGACTGAGACTGTGTTGAGAACGGTGGAATGCATGTTATGGAAGAATTAAGGCTATCACGTGACCGGCCTGTTGCTGAGACTATATTGACTATAGTCTCAGCCACGCTGAATGCCCACGCATTCCTGGTAGGCCTACCAACCCCCAACCGGCACCCTCTCCATCTCATGCCACGCCTTTCTCTTGACCCCTCTCCGGAACCCGGCGTTTTCCGGTTTTATTGAAGACGCTGAGGTGACCACTTGTGCTTAGAGCAGAGTAGAGTAGAGCAGAATGGAGTACAGACTCATTCTTGCAGCTACTGAATAAATGGATGAAATGGGAACAGACTGACTCCATGTCCCTCTGTGCCTCTGCCGCCCAACACTTGGGAGGCAAGGGAAAAGTTCCCAAAACCTGCACCGTAGCCCCAGCAACGTCAATGCTGGTGCCGCTACATATCCCTCCATCATTCTAAATCAAACGCAATCCTCTTGCCATGAGACAATCTGCATGAGAAATAGGAATAGGAATAAACCCAGATTTTTTTCCGTCCCAGGGATAGAACCACGGCATGCCACCGTGATGGAAGTGTTCCTTCACACATTTCTTTAAGCGCTCCTTGGGACGCCCAAAGTTTATATCGCTCTGCACAGAACACTGCAGTACTCTATTAAACTTCATATAAAATACAGACCAGGCTGCAACGATACCCTTAGAAAAGCAATATTCCGAGCATACATGTTCTGTTTTGAAATACCGTGTACAAATTTCGCAGATAGATGTTTCTGAAAGTCGCTACTTTCGATCAGACTCGGGTTTTTATTGTCGTAGCTGATTTTGCTGACATTAGGAGCTCTCCCTGAAAAACAACTGTTTTGCGTTTAAAACCATCGAAAGATAATCAGAAGTCCTGACGTCTTAAGCAGCGCGCCGTAACTAAAGAAGGGGTTCTCTGGTGCCGTGCATTGCGCAAGAAACTGAACGAGTCCGCGTTGAAAAGGAAAGGCACTTTCTGCTACGATACCGTCCTTACATTTCATGTCATGGGGCAACATATTAATCGGTTAGCCTTCCACTG
The DNA here is from genome assembly GCA_034096865.1 of Theodoxus fluviatilis. Classification (NCBI taxonomy): domain Eukaryota; kingdom Metazoa; phylum Mollusca; class Gastropoda; order Cycloneritida; family Neritidae; genus Theodoxus; species Theodoxus fluviatilis. The sequence continues at coordinate 16,942 of JAWQFJ010023921.1, read as the reverse complement.
ATGGGCCACACTAGTGGTCTCGTCCGAAGAGAGGGGAGCGATGTTGGCAGTTTAATTCGCAGTGACTCCACACAGAATGACAACCAACTTATTACGTGCTCGCTAGCTCACATACACAATCTTGGACGGTTATTCCGCACACAGAATGACAATAAAGTGTGAATAATTGACAAACTGATGTACACAATGCGCTTTCAGCTGAATTGGATTACGATAACTATCATATTTGCAGCAGTCGTCATGCATTTCGGTCTTGTTTTGAGCATAAAAGCCTATGTAAAAACCTAGTCAATCTGATGCCGTGGTCCGCCAGCAGAGCGGGGTCCGCACCCCTTTCCTCGGACGAGTCCACTTATGTGGCCCATCAGAGGAAAGCTAACCGATTAATCTTCCTTTTGACTATATGGACATGACCACGAGTAGGATTTCTACAGTTGTCCTTTATATTCTTTCTCTATTGTTTGTCAAGGCTGCAACTAAGCAACAATATATTTCTGACGAATTCGCAGAGTGCACCCTTAATTTGTCACGTAATCCTACCTAAGTGCACCACCCTCATAGTGACTCGAAGCATGTATATTATAACGAAGCGGCGGTGGCCTTGCTGAAGATGGTTCTAATACCCTCTAACATGCACGGCTGTCTTCATTTTCAATATGATAGTATCGCCTTGATTTGGCTAAGATTCGAATGTCTTGGCCTATAGCACGCTGAGCAGCGTCCCGCCGTTTAGTGATCGCCGACGCAGAGGTGCTCGCGTGCTGAGCTCTAGGCCGAATTGCCTGCGACAGTGTTCTGCTCCGTGCTAACGTGACCCCAGCTGAAAAGAGACTGATCGTGTTGGCCTTGAAATGGCCTCCCGCTGCCTGTCGTCTGCGACTGCGACCGCCCGCGACGCAACGGCCACCTACCCCCCTCCTTTTCCTATCCCCTCCACCCTACTCCTATCCCTCTCCCCCTACGCCTACCCCCCGCCCCACCCCACAACCCGCCTGCCCCACACCCTAGCGGCACGAGGCAGAAGTCTGGCTCGCGCCAAGCGACCCGAAGTGCCAGCGCAGTTGCCAGAGCGATAGGGAGAGAGAACCTGCTAGCCACTGACGTGCTGCACAGCGCTCAGGTACGTGTGCTCTCTTTCTCTGCTTTCCATGTAGTAAAGCCTCACTCGTAAGAGAATGAAAGGGGGAGTGTGAACTGGTTTCTGCCTTCTGTAACTCTCTAACAGACGTGAATAATCACCACTTTGAAAATAAGCGCAGCAGTCGCTTTGAATAAGAGTGAGAACATTGCATGTGATTTCCACATTGCGCCAGGGGACAGTTAAACAAGACGGAGTTGTTTTTAGTGTGGGTATCCAAGGCGTTACCTTTGCACGCTTTGCATTGCCAGGAGAGGCAAGAAGATACTCCTCTCAGCACGTGGTCTGCCGTCAAAGTCAGTGAAGCGAGGCGGAGTGCGCTAAAGCGGATAATTGTTATCGTCTGTTTGGAAGTATGCATTACTGTCGGACACAACTCCTCAATTAAACTGGAGGTGTTCCAGGGTCGAAATCAGTCCGGGTGTTTGGAACCCAGTCTTAGAATGTGGTGGCACTGGAAAACAATGCTCTAACACTTCCCACCCCTTTCTCGATCCCTGTTGTGTGAAGAGGTACCGCCGCTTGGGCCGCATGGTTTGTGGAAATGTCGGTCTTGTAGCGCAGTCTTCACTGTGTGTGCAGTGAGGTGTGTCTTCGTATTCTCCCCACCCGTAATTTGCAGTTTTTAAGGCGTTGAAAGGGCTTGAGTCTACTCCACCTTTCAAGGCTTGCTGCTGTGTGAATCAGGATGACCACACACAGACTTCCCTGTCAAAGTTTCGCGTCAAACTGATTGAGGTACGTTTCCGCATCTTCGTTTTCATAAATGCTTTCGTTAGCATGGGGCGTAAGTGTTCATCAACC
>JAWQFJ010023921.1:7500-10000 GCA_034096865.1 Theodoxus fluviatilis | reverse complement strand
CTTGTAGGCTAGGCCAAGTAAGGTGAAGCAGCTTAGCGGGAAAAGGCGGATTGGAAGAGGTGGGTCTTTAGAGCGATTATGGTAGAGGCTGAGAAGCTCAAGAGCTTACCCGACCACCCCATGAAACACAGACTGAGCAACCTCACCAAGAACCGGCTCAAATGAAGCAGCTTTGTCCATGAGAGCAAGAGGCTCTCTCGACAGTACAAGGAAGTCCTCCCCCAGAACACCCTCCCTCTGATCACCGGGGAAGAAGAAAACCCCTGGACAACGGGCAAAACAGACATCCAGGTCTGCACCAGCGTTCCACATGTTGCCTCAGGAGACAGACAGGTTGACATTGCTCGGCGGGCACTTACCCTAGCCACGATCGACGAACAGTGTGGAGGAGGCGTGGATCCACGCTTACACTGATGGATCAGCAACAAACGTCGTATCCAATGGAGGTGCTGGCATCCTGATTCAGTTCCCTGCGGGACATACAGCCACAACCAGTGTTGCCACAGGCAAGCACTGCAAAAACTACAGGGCAGAAGCGGAAGCACTCATACAGGCGGCCTCCATGGTACAGGATTCTCCAGACCCATGCTACCAAGTAGTCTTCCTCTCAGACGCCCTATCAGTTCTCCAGGCCCTAGAGAAAGGAAAACTCTCTCAGCTGACCAAAGCATTTCAGAAGGTCGGACAAACCAGAGGAGTTGTTCTCCAGTGCATACCAACCCACTGTGGGATTCCAGGAAACGAGTGGGCAGACGAGCTGGCGAAAGAAGGAGCCCAGGAAGAACAACTTGAAAATAGTGTCAGCTATAGTGAGCGAAAGACCATCATCAAGGCATTGATGAGGCCGAGGACAAACAGAGACGACTACCACTTGATGTCCAGAGAGCAGCAGGTCGTCCTTATCAGGCTGCGCACCGGCCACAACAGGCTCAATGCTCACATGAACCGAAAGTACAGGCCGGCACCATCACCAACATGCGCATTTGGTCTGGAAGACCAAACAGCAGAATACATACCCCAGACTTGTCCCTTACTTGAAGAAGAAAGGAGGCAAGTATGGCCGTCACCAACTCCCCTGCAGACCAAACTATATGGCAGCCGAGACGAGTTGGACAAAACGACGACATTCATTGTACATACCGGATTGACCGAAAAGCCGCTGCGAACGAGAAGAAGAAGAATAAGAAGAAGAAGAGCTTTTGAACTGGGGCAGAGTGTCAGAATAACGGACTGAGAGAGGCAGACTATTCCAGGGTACAGGTCCACTATAGGAGAAGGCGCGCTGTCCTTGAGTTTTCTTGTTATGGCAGGGGACATTAAGCATTCTAGAGTTTGCAGCTGAGCGTAGAGATCTGGAGGGCGTTTAGACTGTAAGCATTTCTGGAAGGGCGTGTGGTGCGGTGTTGTTGATGGCCTTGAAGCTCAAAGTGGCAACTTTATAATCTATCCTCTGAGAGGGGTCGGCTCTCTATTGCGGAGGGCCGCTATTGCGGGGGTCCGCTATTGCGGGATTTTTTTTTTGTCAAAGGTTCTTAAGGCCGTTTTGATTCTTTTGTCCTAAGACGCCTAAAAAACCATAAAATTTATGTTACGTTTTTTGGAAAAACGTTTTTTTTCTCAAAAAATGTTCCCCAAAATTTCTTGATCGGGTTTTACCGATAGCGTTCAGCCTAGGCCGCACCCGCCACCCTGCCTGATTGACTTATCCTGTCTGGGAAGTGTCACCTAAACCCGGACGCGTTACTTTTTGTCACGTTTGTGTCCAACATCAGCGTCGGGCCCTGGAGTTAGGGCGTAGGGACCACCCGTTGAGAGTCAAACGTGGGGTGGAGTTAGAATATAAAGCTTCACCCGTTAGTAACAAACATTTTATGTTTTTTATGCGTTTTAGGACAAAAGAATCAAAATGGCCTTAATTGACCCCCCAAAAAATATCCCACAATGGCGGCCCCCCGCAATAGCGGCCCCCCGCAATAGCGGCCCCTCCCCCTCTGAGAGATGGGGAGCCAGTGAAGCGTATGTAGAAGTGGAGAGACATGGGTACGCTTGGGACATCGAAAAACTAGCCTAGCAGCATAATTCTGAACTTTTTGGAGTTTGTTAAGCAGAGTGTCAGGGATGCCAGCAAGAAGACGTTCTGTCTTGTCTTGACTACGGAAACTAAGTGATATGATGAGCGTTGTAGTGGCCTGCTGAGAAAGATAATGACGGATGGTACTAATCTTCCTTAACTCATAATATGCTAACTGACAGACTTTGTTTACATGAGCTCTCATTGACAGATCATCGTCAAACATGACGCCTAAATTTTTAACAGACTCAGAGAAGACAATATCACTGTGACCAATGGTTAGTTTGAGGGCCTGATCCGAGTCGCCTCCGCCGCCCACCAGGAGCGCTTCAGTTTTTGAGTCATTGAGTTGGAGCTTGTTCCGGGTCATCCACTGTTTCACATCAGAGATACAGTGTTCGCTGGTAGAAAGAAGAGAGTGGATTTGAC
>JAWQFJ010023921.1:0-5000 GCA_034096865.1 Theodoxus fluviatilis | reverse complement strand
ACCAATCGTTCTACTCCCCTTGGGCTGGGAGTGTTTGGGCTCGCTGTGATCTTGCCTAGTTTCTCCTCTCCAGGGGCTCTGCTGTAGGATCTGATTTTAAATAATTGATAGCTTTGCTCAGGGAGTTGTGTTCGATCCTCTTAAAGGTACTTTAAGTTCCAGTTGCTTGATCTATGTTTATATTCCTACGTAGAGTAAAACATTCCGCTGTAATCACTCGCTGCTCCCTCATCAGCTGGAGTACATTGCTGCTGGGACTTTGGATCTTGCGTACACGTAAATGAGTATGATTTTTGGCTGATGAAGCCAGATCTTTTAATTCTGTTTTTTGTTGTAGCTCCGCTTTACCGAGTCTGTTGCAGGGCGGATCAGTTTTTTTTTACTCACATGCGAAGCAAAAGTGAGTCTATGTACTGAGCCGTGTTGTCCGTCCGTCCGTCCGTCCGGGCGTCCGGGCGTAAAAAACTTAAACGTTGGATTTTTCTCGGAGACTATTAAGTCTATCAACACCAAATGTGGCATGATGGTGTATGATGACAAGGCCTCAAAAAACATACAGAGTGACTTGACCTTGCTTCAAGGTCAAGGTCACAGGAGCCATAAATGTGGTCTCAAAAACAGTCATTTTTCACATTTTCCCAATTTTCTCCCACGTTATTGAGAATGGCGACCTTAGCTACAAGTGGTATATAGGTCAAAGCAAGCCCTATCTTTTGATACCAGTTTGGTTGACCTTGCTTCAAGGTCAAGGTCACAGGAGCTCTTCAAAGTTGGATTGTATACTGTCGCAAGATTGCGCAAGGGAAGAGAAAGGAAGAATAAAGAAATCATAATCTGTTCAATTGTCTTTAACTGGTACGTTAGGGACGGACGCTGGGCGTTATTTTTAGTAACTAAGGTCAGAGGGCATGGCCTGTTACTACCCGCCGAGGCGGGGGGTTGGTTTTAACCATCGAACAGGGGGGTATGATAGAATGTTCTTTTCCTAAGGTCACGGAGATGAGTTCCGTGGACTTTGCTCCCCACGTGTTAGTCCGCGTGCCTTATGACCCACGTGATAGGGGTATCGAATAATCTCATTGGCTAATGAGATCGGGGCCGCTGACCGTTGAGCGTTTTGGCGCCTTCTGGAATTCACTTCACCGCTTGCTGTCTGAGCAAGCAGACGCGTTGTAGCGCGCTCCGCTATAGACTCGCGAGAGGGCATGCCGCCCTGGGCGAGTGCTATCACCTAGTCGCTGTGTGCATCACAGGAGGGTGACGACTGTCCTTGTCAAGAGTCTGATGAGGTATATTTGGTTTGGGTCGTAAATTAATTGGGATTAATTGGAAGGGAAACGCCATAATGTTGAACCGTTAAAATGGAGTAGGGCGGGAAAAACTATCTCTTGTTTCGCCATCGAGTTATCCTGTGAAAGGGTGTGGGAAAAAGGGAAGTACGCCACTCAGAAATAACGGGGGATAAAACTAAATGGGTTTCTTAAAATAACGCCGTGTAAGGGCGTGTTTTTCATCATTCTCGATTTCTGGGCCGTGCGGCTGAATGAATGATGCGTGAGAGGAGGCCGATTGTGTTAAGCTGTGTGTGACACATTGCCTTTGTCTCTTCCAGACTTTTCTTGTGTAACTTAGAGGGCCTAAGGGGCTTATTCTTCTGTCAGTTTAATTCCATGATTATCACGTCTTGTGGAGCAGTCTATAATTCTCTAACGTGCCCTGTTAGGGGAATTCGTCCTCACCTTTACGCGTAAGTTTTGACGCGTAACACGCTAGGCGTGTGAGTGCGGTAGGCACGCGCCTATGACCGCATAGTAGAGGTTAGGAATGTTGGGAGGGGTCAAGGTCGTTCGATAGACGCTCTGCCCAAAGGCATTTCCTCTCTCTCTTAACGCACCGTGTAGTGCAATAGTGTGACTAGCTTTAGAGTGGTCACAGGTCTAGTGAGCAAAGTCTTTGTCGGGGTTGGGGTAGGCAGGTCATCCCTGGACCAGATTGCTGCTGCCACCGCCGGACATCGGACGCTTGTCTACTGGGGGGGATCCTCGGGCCACCGGAGTGACCCGACCTACTTGGGGACCGCCTGCTGGGGGAGTCCGGGTGCCTGGAGCCACCTACCGAGGGGGTGAGAGGACAGTCTCACCGGGATCACCAGTGACGCTACTGAGACCGGGGAGGTGTGAGGTTGGAACCTCATGCGCTTCCAATCACTGAGGATACAGGGGTCGGCTGAGATTGGATTATGTGTGTACTTTCTTGTGGAAGGAAGGGACAACGTTGGTAAGCATTGGCTTTTATAATCTTTACCCGTCGGGGTGACAGCTGGACTCGTGAGAACTGTGATCCTAGTGTTGTTAAAGTGCCAGTTAGTAAGTGGTTGTCAAACCAATCTGGAAAGGTCAGAGACGCTATCCGTGTAAGCCTGAGCGGAGGGTTTTCAGAGACGCTATCCGTGCCCTGCTGCGAGAAGGCATGATTGGAACTTTGAGCCACTGTACGTCTGAACTAATTCTTTGTCAGGAGAATTGAGTTTTACTGGTTGTCACTTTGTCTTCTCTCTGCCGCTACCGTGCTAGCGGAGCGAGAAAGCCTTTTCCTTCACTGTGAGAGTGGACCCATTCATAAGCATGACAGCGTGTTGTTATTGTATGCTAATTATGGCCGGGAGCTCAGGTCAACCTCAGCGGCTGCTGTGATTGGCCGAGCCCGGGTCGCTTCTAGGAAGCCGGTGAAACTCCGCCCGCCTGGGGCGAGGAAGTGTTTACATTGGGCTTGTGCGAAGTTGAGGTGTGTTATTGTTTTGGGGGTGGCCATTTTGGGGTTGGGCTTTTCTTTTGACTTTTGTTATTGATTAAACTTGTCATTGAATTGAACCTGCTCCTCAGTTGTCTATTTTTGTTGTTGTTTTCCCCTTTTTCACATTATTTATGGTTGCAGAAACATGGTGGCTGGGTTTTGGTTGAAAACCTAGTGGCTAGTAGTCTATGATAGTCCAGAGTGTTAAGGATTATCCATACACACACCACAATCCATGCCACATATACATATTTTGAAGTGACCTTGACCCTGAACTATGGAAGATAACTGTTTCAAACTTAATAATTATGTGGGGCACATGTTATACTTTCATCATGAGACTCATTTGTTTACATATCATCAAGGTCAAGGTCACTTTGACCCTTATGAAAGGTGACCAAAATGGGGTAGTGAACCACTAAAAGTGACTATATCTCATGGTAGAAAGTGCCAATAAGCACCATTGTGCTTCCTATGTCTTGAATTAACAGCTTTGTGTTGCATGACCTTGGATGACCTTGACCTTGGCTTTTGACCTCGAAAAAAGAATTTGCATAATTCATACCCACGTGACTGTCTGCCCCGGCCAATCCGGTCGCTTAGACATAGGCAGGGGCGCCAGTCAAGGGGAGGTAACTCCCAAGACCATGCTAGCCATGCCTATATAAACGCCAGCAGACAGACCCCAAGCCTCTTTGACACCGCCGAGAAAACTCGAGCAAATGCACAACGGGGAGGTGGGTGGGACAGTAATTTGTCTACTGGTAAGTATGTTAGGAAAACATAGAAATTAGTTTAAATTTCTTAAAGTTTTCCACACATACTGTACCAGTAGACAAACCAGTGATAGATTGCCCAGCAATGGGTGGCGGGATGTGCATGAACACCAGAACAACAAAACAAGCAAACCACTCACCATCAAATACGAACAGCCGAACCCGCAACAACCAACTTGTTGATGCCAAAAGTGTCGTTGAGACGGCGAACTCGAACATCACGCAGGTAGTGCCGTGTGAAAACACAGTCACTGCGCCAGAAGGCCGCCCGCATAAGGTGAGCCAAAGAGACATTCCTGGCAAACGCTACAGAGGTGGCAACCTTGCAGAGTTCATGAGTCCTAGAGGCACCAGCAGGAGGGTCAAGCAACGCATACTTGTACGCATCCGTGATTAAAACGTGGATCCAGCAAGCAATGGACGTCTTCGACACCTCGGCCTGACTACGTGAAAGGGGCAGAAACAGTCTCCTTTTCCGAAGACGACGGGACTGAGTTCGAGCCAGGTAACATTTGAGTGCACGCACCGGACAAATCACAGAGTCAGCAGAGCCAGGATCGAGAATAGAAGAGAGCCCCTTAATCTCGATGCTCTGACAGTCAGAAAGAGAATCCTGATTCTTACAGCGGAATTCCGGCAGAAAAGACAGAATACACGACTCGTCTTCACTGGTGAATTCAATATCCGCAGGCAAACCGCTCAGAGCATGGATCTCCCCGATCCGACGCGCACAAGCGAGCATCACCAAAAACACAGTCTTCTGACTAAGACGCTTGAACGAACAAGTATCAATGGGTTCGAACTCCGAACCAGAAAGAAAACGCAAAATGAGAAAAACATCCCACAAAGGAGGAGAGATCTGCCGACGTGGGAACTCATTCCGAATACCATCCAACACCTGCTTGACGGTAGGATTGGTAGACAGGAAGGAAACGTCAACACCACGAGCAGCCTTGATGGTATTCGTAACCGCCGACCGATAATTGCAGAGAGAGGCATAAGAAAGAGAACGAGTGCGGAACAAGTGCGAAACAAAATCAGCCAAAAGACTTGCAGAAGGACGCAGTGGATCAACTGGACGACGACGCGCCTGACAAAACCGCACCCAAACAGCCCACTTTGCATTGTAATTGCGAGTAGTGCTCTCCCGCCTATGCCGGAGAGCAAGAGAAACCGACTCGCGGGAGAGACCCCGTCGCTCCAACCCGTGAGCGATCGTCGCCACCCGATCAGTCGCATCAAACTCGAGGGAGGAGTGTGGACGCACGACCGGGACCGCACCGAAACCCACGCCACTGGCGCCAGGAGAGCCCGAGTGAATACGAAGATCCCCTGGACCACCCGCGAGTTCGTCAAGAGCGACAGACCCGCACACAACAGGAACAGTGAACTGAGGGGATAAAGAAGGCATAAGACAAATACCCCCGGGAC
>JAWQFJ010023920.1:30000-43320 GCA_034096865.1 Theodoxus fluviatilis | reverse complement strand
GCGCTGCGTTCCGAGCGACTTGTAACTTTATATAGCAAAAGCTCGGCATGAGCTATCTTTGTGTAACCTATAATCTTTGGTATCACTGTGTGTCTGATTCTCGTGTTTCTTTTCCGGTCTCGGTCGTAATCTTCGTCCAAAATGAATTGCTGCTTTGTGATTCTTGATTTTAATTTCATAATCTTTTAATCTCTACATTTTCAAAATGTTTTGGTTTCTTTAATCCTATTTTATTGTGCAAAAGGTTTTTCGTGCAGATCACAATTCGAAAACATAGAAAACATGTACTTTTGGTTTTTTCATTTATTCATTCCGCTTTCGATCAAATAAACCACTATCTTGATAAAATAAAAGTGAAAATTATTTCTGCTTTCTAACCACAGGTCGAACTCATCTCTGAAAGTGGCCAGATGTGAAAATAGTCACTCGGACACAGACGCCAGGGGTGTGCTTCACAAGCGAGACGAGCGAAGCGAGAAACGTCGTCAGGAGGACATCCGTCTATCTCTCTCCTTTCTCGTCATCATCGGTGTCTTTGTGTTGTCCTGGTTGCCCTTCTGCATCACCATGTTTATCACAGTCTTTACCAAGGAGCACGTGCCCCGTCCCGCAGACATGACGACTTTGTTGCTGGGCTACGCCAACAGCAGTTACAACCCCATCCTGTACGGCTTCCTCAACACTTCCTTCAAACAGGCTTACGTTCGGCTCTTCAGTGATCTCTGCTGCGTTCTGTGTAGGCTGTCTGGAGAAACGAATACCAGCTTGCACGCTCCAAACACCTCCTACAGATCTAGGGCGCTCAGATCCCCACAACGTTTTGTGGCTCCAACAAGCACTTTCTGAGGAAATACTGCAACATTTTCGTCTTTTTAATTCAAGAGCGTGAAGTATAAAACCATTTTCTCTCCGGCCCAAATCTGGACACACTTCTGGAAAATCTGAAAAAAGTGTTCGAGAGTGAACAATCACACAATAAATATTCAAAGGCCGGTTATAAGAAATTATTTCAGGTAGTATCTCGGTAACTTCCACAGAATTACTCGTCTGTCTTGAAGCAGAGACAGAAAGACACACAAACAAACACGTTGAAAGAGAGACACACCGACACACACACACACACACACACACACATACACACACACACATGCTAAATACACACACATGCTAAACACACACACACACACACACACACACATACACACACACACACACTCACAGAGGCACACAAACACGCGCACAAACACACACACAAACACACACACACGCGCGCGCGCGCACATTTACATGCACATCGGACGGAAGGACGGACAAACTGGCTGACTGAGATACAGACAGAACGACAGACACACATAGAAAGACAAAAAGACAGACACAGACAGACAAACGGGCGGGCGAACGGACGGAGGGAAGGACAGAGACACAAAAGACAGACAATCGGAAGGACAAACAGACAACCATACCGACAGACACACAGACAGACAGATGCACAGCATAACAGACAGGCAGACAGACACACAGCATAACAGACAGACAGGCAGGCAGGCAGGCAGGCAGGCAGGCTGGCAGGCAGGCAGAGAGGCAGGCAGGCAGACACACACACACACACACACACACACACACAGACAGACACACACAAACACACACACATAGAAACACACACACATACACACACACACACACACACACACACACACACACACACACACAGACAGACACACAGACAGACACACAGACAGACACACAGACAGACAGACAGACAGACAGACAGACAGACAGACAGACAGACAGACAGACAGACACGCAGACACACAGACAGACACGCAGACAGACAGACAGACAGACAGAGAGACAGACAGGCAGGCAGACAGGCAGGCAGACAGACAGACAGACACACAGACAGACAGACAGACAGACAGACACACAGACACACAGACAGACAGACACACAGACAGACACACAGGCAGACACACAGGCAGACACAAAGACACACAGACAGACACACAAACAGACAGACAGACAGACAGACAGACAGACAGACAGACAGACAGGCAGACAGACAGACAAACACACAGACATAGCATGACAGACAGACACACAGACAGACACACATACAGACAGACAGACACACATACAGGCAGTCAGACAGACACACAGACACACACACACACACACAGACAGACAGACAGACAGACACACAGACAGACACACAGACAGACACACACACACACACACACACACACAGACAGACTGACAGACAGACACACAGACAGACACACAGACACACAGATAGACAGACAGACAGACAGACAGACAGACAGAGACACACAGACAGACACACAGACAGACAGACAGACAGACAGACAGACACACAGACAGACACACAGACAGACACACAGACACACTCAGACAGACAGACAGACAGACAGACAGAGACACACAGACAGACACACAGACGGACAGACAGACAGACAGACACACAAACAGACAGATACACAAACAGACACACAGACTGACAGACACACAGACAGACAGACACACAAACAGACACACAGATAGACAGACAGACAGACAGACACACAGACAGACAGACACACAGACAGACAGACACACAGACAGACAGACAGACAGACAGACAGACAGACAGACAGACAGACATAGACAGACACACATAGACAGACACATATTGAAAGACACATATTGACAGACAGACGGACAGACGCACAGACATACAGACAGACAGGACAGACAGACAGGACAGACAGACAGGACAGACAGACAGGACAGACAGACAGACACACACACACACAGACAGACAGACTGACAGACAGACAGAAAGACAGACAGACAGACAGACAGACAGACAGACAGACAGACAGACAGACAGACAGACAGACAGACAGACAGCCGGACAGGTAGACAGACCGACAGACAGAGAGACATACATACACGCAAACACCCAGACAGATACACGGAGAGACACATGCACCACACACACACACACACACACACACACACACACACACACACACACTTAGGCACACGCACACACAGTGAAGCGAGAGAAAGAGAGATTGATTGATTGATGACTTTATTAAGGCCGACGACCCATCTTACATAAAAAGTACAGGTATAATAAGGCAATGCGATACATACACATGTTTAACCGCTGCTGAATAAAGACTGAACACATGATCAATAGTCGAGTGGTCCCTTTGAAACACTGCTTGCTCAATGCAAAACATTTTGTCTTCTTCCGTCCAGTTACATAGTCGTTGTGTCAAAACAGCCATGAAAATTTTACTAAAGCTACACAATAATGATATTCGTATGTAATTCTGGAGATTTAACCTTTCACCACTTTTATATATTGGGATGATAATGGATTTATACCAGCATTGAGGGAAGTACTGTCTCTCGAACAGAATATTACAAAGGGCGACAAGGAAGGGGATTACATATCTACCTGCCATTTTAAGACAATCGCCAGGAATATCGTCAATCCCTGCGGCTTTGTGTGGCTTAATCTTGCTTTTGCCTGCCTTATTTCCTCTTCTTTTATCGGTGCATCAAGATTATCATCTTGGACCGTACGACCACTTTCATCATACTGCGCTATGCCTCTGCTCTGAGTAAAGAGACTCTGGCAGTATGCTTTCAAGTCTTTTAGGTCTATTGAATTTGGGGCAGTTCTGTTTATGGCTTGTTTAATCATGGGCCAGAAGGTAGCTGGATTCTTAACGTTACTATGAGAGTTTCACAGGTGATTTTCAGATAATTTCCTTTCTTTTCGCGGATAATCTTTTTATAATGACTTCTTAACTTAACAAAGAACATACTCGCCTATCTCCGCCTGTCAAAAGACATAGTTTCAAACAAGCGAGTAGAAGCTGAGGGGCTGACCATGTACTCATGAAAGAGGAGAGAGCACTGGGTGGTGGGCTGGCAGGAACTGGTATACATTATGAACACGTTTGAAGGAATGGGAAGTTCCTGTAAATAATGTTTTGCCTTTTTGCTTTGGCCCGTCGTAGACGTTGAACCAAAGCTAACGACACAGGGTTGCAGCCAGTATAACATCTCACATTGTAAAGATATTTGAAAGAAACCCAGCTTTTTCCCGTCCCAGGGATGGAACCACGGCACTGCGCCTCGTTTAACTTCCTGCGCTTTGCCGTCCTCTCAAATTAACCTGGATATGTTCCTGTGGGAAGAAGACTTGATGTAATGAGAGATGTCTATTTCAAGATTTAGCTCCAGAGGCATACGGGTGATCAAGATACTATCGCATCGTTTAAAGTTGATCTTAGGGATTAAACTCTTCATGTACACTAATCCTTAATCAACAATGCTATCCCCATTGCCGGCCATGATAGTCACGTTACTCATTTTGTCATTTTATGTACAAGATATGCAAGTGATACACTTTATGTAGATTAATCAAAACTCGACTGAATTGGTTGATATAGCGGTCTAGGGTGTTACGATAGGCAGCATTTCTAGGGCAATGATAATTTTCACTATCCCAATCCGCATTGTCATCCTCATCGTCTATACTGTTGTGAATATTCCAGTTCCCATTTCTGGCGTTAAAGTCGCCCCATACCAGAATCGACGCACGGGGATATTCCTGTTGCAGTCTGAGCAACTCTTCCTCTAACAGTAACACATTATATTTTATAGCCTTATCACAGTAATAGTCGCAATCAATCAGTGGGATGTACACACAGATTATTATAAGATCAGTTGTAGAATAGTTATGCACTCTTACTATCAACATTTGGTCATGAGCACACTTTATCTCAGATACTCGGTGGGCGAGAAAACGTTTCACCAACATAATAGCACCACCTGATCTACGGCCAGAGTGGAATAGTTTCACAGCCGGGGCATGGAATATTACATATTCATCAAATTAAAAAATTAATATTAAAATCAAAGTTTGGATTAGTAAATGTCTCTAAAAGACAACAAATGTCCAATGATAAATATAGTCTCAGAAACCTGGTTCGCCAAGCCTTGAGTTCAGTCCTATATTCCAACAGGCTAAACTTAGACAAGGCTGAAACAGTTCAGTATATTGCGAATAGAAAACACCCAAACCTTCACGGTTTTGCTGTACAGCTTCTAGAGCAGTCGTGATGGGTCGACGGCTGGACCGTGAGGTAAGTTTTTCCACATCCCGCGTGTCGGTGTCAGGCCGTGCTTCTGCGTTCTGTACCAGCCTGCCCGCCATACATCGCCAAGTGTCTGAAGTATACTGGCTTCCACAGATTCGCCAACACACACATTGGTTGCACCCTCCTCATCTGCTGTTGGTGATTCTGCTTCTCTCTGATGTGTTAACCTTTCCCTGCGCATGTCCGCAGCTCCTCTCTCTTTACTCGGTCTGTCGGATTTGCCCCCGTTGTCTCTCAGAACCCACTCAGACCATAGAGCTCTGTGACTGTGACTGCCAATGGTTTACCGTTTTCCTCGTGCGACCGGTGCTGGTCGGCGTTTTCGCTCGTGCAGGGCCAGAGTCGTCTCGCTGAGCACTTGCATCCTGCGCCGTGATAGTTGGTGGTGACGCCGACTTTTGACCAATCCCCTCGCGTGTAGACGACGGTAGCTTGTTGTTGAGGGCAGGATGAGATTCGATATGTGTTTCGAACTCTAGACGAGGGGAAATCGGATCTGAAAGCCTGCTGCTGCACGGCATCATTCCTTCCTCGTCCTGATAGCTGTACTCAAACTCGCTGTCCGCAGACTGCTCAACTCGTACACTGTCCCTCAACGTTCTTATCATTTCTTCGATTTGGGGAGGGGAGATGCTTTCTGTCAACTGGACGGTGATGAGGTTCCTGGTGTTCCTTTATCTCTGTCGATGGTGCTTGGCTCTCTGCCTGGACTTCCCTTTGTTCCCATCTCTTCCTGGAAGCTCGCTGTACTGCCAATCTGATGCAGATCTACCCTGTTCTCTTGTTGACTTCATAGGCGTAGCACTTTCTGTCTGCTTTGTCTCTCTTGCCTTCCAGTGAGGTGGACCTGTGCATGACACCCTTGTATAGTTGTCTGAGTTCTTTGTTCAGTCTGTCATTCTCGGCTATTATTCTAAATTACGTCTTTCCAAGTTTTGACAGTACATTTGCCCTGGTCTTTCCGATTCTTTCAGTTTGAGTGCTGACTGCTTTGGACATGCTGGTCACTCATCATTTCATATTTTGTTGCTAGGAGGCCACATCGGCACCAAACGTATAAAGGCGGCCATTAATAGTTTGTTCCATACATGTTACGTCTGAGTTCAGCGTCTCTGATCTTGATCGTATCCAATCTGAGTTACATTACCAGTTGGGAGCAGTTTCTATTTCTTCTCGATTTACTCCATTGCTATACATAGGCCCAGGGTTGGCATATATACATCGCCTGCTAGCATAAGCCTAGTGGAGAGGTCATGTCGATTGACCTAAGGGGAACGAGGTTTCAAGACGCACATCAGTAGGAGTGTCAAGGAGAAAATCATTCCAACCAAGTCAATCCTAGATACAGGAAGATGGAAGCCGGGGTTGGACCGTGTAGAATGACTAAAAAACAAGGTACTCATGTTCCGTGCGAGTCGCCCGGTATGGGTAGTTAGAATCTGTGCACAGTACATTTGTTTTATTGAACCCCTTACACTGCGCCTCTTGTCGGACACCTGAGGAAGAAGCACTGAGCTCCGAACCCTTGTGTATTAGTAAAGCAGTTGGATCCGTCCCCCTTTGTTTTTACGTAATCCTAGATACAGTTAGCGGTATGCGCACAACAAATCGAGAGTCATCTTGTTTTCGCTCTGAAATCACTGGCGACTTACCCTCATTGCTGCCGTCCGTGCTACTCGAGTTCTTCGTTCTCGAACTTGCGTACACGCGGGCGCAAAGCACGCCAATTCATTGTCTAAATAAGTCAACATCAATACCCATTTTGGCACTTGCAGTGAGCAGCCAGCAGCAGATAACAGTTATAGGGGGGGAAATCACCTCTTGTTTCACTGTCGGTACTCGTAAAGTTTCTGCACAAGTCAGGGGTGATCACGCATCATCTCTGATACAGTACAGGCACTTCAGATCATTGAACAGAGTCGTTGTTTCAGTTCAAGGCACGCAATCACATTCGCAGTTTTCACTCGATTTTATTCAATAGGATCAGACGTTACTTGTTAAAAACAACCCAGGTAGTCCTCGACTCATGGTACAGTTAGTGATACAGTCGAACATAAGGAGACCGCGCGCGGTGTCTATGCACATGAACACCATTCAGTCTCACAAGTCTAAATGTCATTGATAAAGTGCGTGAAACGTTGGTTCAGTGGAATTGGGATTTTGCTATTCTCTAGTTATACATAACAACACAAACGATTGCTTCACAGCACTTGTAAATAGTGTAGGCCTACTACCCAGCCCGTCGCGCAGATGCGATCCAAAACACAACTCATTCAGCATCAATGTTTTGAATATTCATTCCATATATGTTTTGTACTCACAGTTTTTTCCTGAGGTTAGTACGGTTTTGAGAGCAAGCGGTCGAAAGAGCGCGAGGATGATAGATCCAGTTATCTTGTGTCGGACGATACTGACGAAACAGCAGCGTTGTCGAACGTCGTGAGCATTATTCCGGCGGGAAAGTAACGCGATTAAATTTTGCGTCCAAATCAGACAACAAATAAATCAATATACTTTACATGTTGTCTTCCTTGGGCACAGGTTGTCCAGAAGCACAAACATTAATGCTTGCAAAAGCCGCGATATCGATAGGCCTACACGCGTTTCTTATAATCCTAATATGGGTTGCGGGTGCCGCACCTTCCGTTGGCCTACACACGTCCGTCCCATCGGTGCCACAACGGCGAGAGAGAGAGAGAGAGAGAGAGAGAGAGAGAGAGAGAGAGAGAGAGAGAGACAGAGAGAGACAGAGAGAGACAGAGAGAGACAGAGAGAGACAGAGAACGAACGAATGGTTTATTCTTGTTAGGCCACCGGGCCATCACAACACAAGTACACATAATATGCCTCTTCGGGCATAGCAATAGAAATAGCTTCTTTTCTTCTCTTGAATGCATAATACAAATTCGTTGCAACCGCTCGTACTGCCTTAGGCTCCTCCAGCGACAGGAGTACCTTCACATCAGAAGCATATGTATTCGTCATCAACCTGCGTATATAGGCCTACATTCGTCTGAGATCTTCATAGGCAGGACATTCAAGTAACAAATGCTGTTCATTTTCGTCTGCTTCTTAGCAAGCTGGACATAAGTAAGCATTATCAGCTCGCTCCGTAGCAAATCTGTATTTATGCGTGAACAGATCGCTGAATCCCATCCTAAAAAGAACATAAACATCTCGAAAAACTTTTTAATCTAATATATACAAATATTTCTCTCTATTCAATTCTGTCTTAAAGGATCTGTACAGTTCATATCTACCACTCGCTGATATTGAAACTGTCCATACATTCATGTACTGAAAAGAAGAGTAGAAGACAAGCAACCGACTGTTTCTTTCATGAGCAAGTCTGGCCCTGAAGAGGGCCGTTTGGGGGTTGTACTGCCGCCGATGCTGTACAACCGACCCCGGCACTTAGATATATCCACCATACATTCATGTATTCAGTGATAAGGCGCTTTCTGAACTCGAGCAAGAACTCTGTCTCATTCCGCACATTCTGATTACTCCATACATCAGCAAAATCATATCTAAGCAATACTTCTTTTATTTTGTCAACCCCGTTTCCATTATTTCCCGAGATGAGCATCATCTTGTAAACTTTGTTAGGGTATCTAGTTGCCTCCATCCTAAGTACACGCAACCAATACTTAATGGCCCGTAAAGTTGCATTGATATACAGTGGGTATCTTCCGATTTCACCATACATCATCAAGTTAGGAGCTTGTAAAGGGACATTGAGAATCTTTTTATAGCTTGTAGGTGTACAGATTCTATTTCCGAACAGTTGTACAGTCCCCACAGTTCTGATGTATACAAAAGTACCGGCTGTATCTAGGTAGTGAACATTTTTAAATACACATCTGGTGACACATTTCCTAATTTTTGTAGACACTTAGTCAGTTGAATCATACCAGCGTTTGTTCTGAGTACAAGAGCAGACTGCAAAATACTAAAGGACAGTCTCGAAGTGAACAGTGCTCCAAGATATCTGTAGGCCCTACTCATTCACAGTCTCAATTCTTTCCATACCCAGATACCACTTCTCATGACCTGCCAGATAACCACCATTTCGGAAAACAATGACCTTCGTTTTTTGTTGGTTTACATCCAGACCAACTGTGTCTGAAGCTTTTTTGAGATTGTTCAATTAATTTTGCAGACCAACGACCGTGTCCGATGCAAGAACTATATCCTGCGAACAGTAACATATATATAATCGTAGCATCAGGCATTAGCTGAATACCATGTTTACCATGTTTGATTACAATCTTAGCCACATAGTTCACTACAAGAGAAAAAGGTATCGGATTCATTTTAAATCCTTGCTTTAATCCCTTGGTATATGCAAATGAGTCGCTGTAGCGACCTTAACTGCTTAAGGCCTAACTTAATAGCCCAAATGTCAGTCGGGTGAACCGGCGTTCGGGAATCTCGCCGAACCTGCGTTCTTTCTCAATAGAGCGCGCCGAGACTGCTTGTCGTTCGGGTATGTTCGGATAGTTTCGGCAAAATGTGTGTCGAGGCCTAATTGATCAAACGAACTTGACGGAAGTGACGACTCATATTATTGTCATGGAGGTCACGGAAGAGAAACTGTGGCGTACTTAGTGAGGGCAAAGACCCTCTACAATAAGATGGTTCATCCGGCACTCGGCCTATATAAAGCATGATGACGGAGCCGACCGTGGCGCCCCAAGCGGAAACGGTGTCGCTCGAGTCAAGGAAGACAACTTCCACATACCGCGTCAGCATAACAATTCACAGTGGATCGTGGAATCCTCTTATTGTGAACTTCAATTGAGGGACAGGAAAACATTTTCACACTAAGCGGAATGTCACATTAAGAGGGTTGATTTCAGTCATACAATGAACTGAAGGGAAATTAAAAGGTTGTGGCTATTTCAGACACTGACTATAGAGCGAGCGCACTGTTTAATATTACATTACTCGTTCGTCGTACCTCGAGCTTTTTCTGAACTCATCTTGGACAATTTTTATGCGAGATTTTAAATCAGACAAACATGAAAACTTTACTCCAACTAACTTTCAAAGAAGCCATTCCCGAATAATGAGGAAGTAAACACAGTATCTGTAGGCCTACTTTTGCTGGCCGAGCCGCTCGATGCGATAGTAGCGAGATAGAAGGATTTACTGAGTACGGTCATGGCTCATGCCGTGTAATTTTATGTTTATTACTATAGAATTGCATAGATCTACTGTAGTAGGGAAACACAAACAGATATTGTAAGCAAAAAAATGCAGATTTCATGATTTCCGTATTGCTTGCGGTGAAAATAACTTGCCGTGTAAACAGCCTGCATGGTCACTAGATACACATTCACGTGCAAATAGCCTGGGCACTAGATACACGGTCACGTGCAAATAGACAACCAAATTAAAAACTGTTCACAATAACAGGAAAACCACAATAACAGAGTTTACTATAAGTGGACTCCACTGTATCAACAAATTTAATAGAAAACTACATAACTAGTTTTCAACTTCAATAATGCTCATCTCCACAAAGCGAGTTGCCATGTGTCAACTGTCATGTTTGTAAAACCTACGTGCTTGCATTTTATTATGCTAGCTTTCCGGCATAGTGTTTGTAAGTTTTGTTTATCTTTATGACCTTTTTTTTCATTCCTGCTATGATCGGTTGCGTTTATTCATTGCGATGAAATGTTTTGGCCACTATTATTCACTATAATAAATTCCACATGCATCATTAATTTAATACTCATCAACATTTTCGCAAACAAAAATTGTATGAATTCAGTTGCCAAAACTCTTCAACTCTGATTCAGAATCACTCAATTGTGATCAAGCCTCAAGGCGATATTTATCATCTAACGTGAATCATTCATTATCAAGACTGCTGAATAAGACTGAGGTGCTGACGTGACTAAATCAGCAGATTTTCGAAAACAAATATCGGCACACCTACAAAAGCAAAAGCCACAAGCTTCCTCCACCAGTTCAGCAGATTTAGATTACACTTCAAGTTCTGTATTTTATTGCGCTTAGCTCAAAACACATTTATATAATCATTACTTACCTCTCTTTATTTTTCCACGGAAAACGAAAAAACGACTTCTGTGGACACGCATAGCGCGAGTTAACACAGTTATTCGCACTGCAATGGTCACCTCCTTGATTTCTTCTTCGTGGTCGACATTTTTGACCGGCTAATCACGACTACGACTTCTGTGGACACGCATAGATGAGTTCAGAAAAAGCTCGAGGTACGACGAACGAGTAATGTAATATTAAGCAGTGCGCTCGCTCTATAGTCAGTGTCTGAAATAGCCACAAACTTTTAATTTCCCTTCAATTCATTGTATGACTGAAATCAGCCCTCTTAATGTGACATTCCGCTTAGTGTGGAAATGTTTTCCTGTCCCTCAATTGAAGTTCACAATAAGAGGATTCCACGATCCACTGTAAATTGTTATGCTGACGCGGTATGTGGAAGTTGTCTTCCTTGACTCGAGCGTCACCGTTACCGCTTGGTGGCGCGCGTGACCCTAATTTCGCCGGAAGTGACCGGATGAACCATCTTATTGTAGAGGGTCTTTGGTGAGGGTCTGTGCTCTCAAATTGCTGTCTAGTATCATATAAACTGATTTGTGTGAGCTTTTATTTTCTATACAACATCTGATGCAAAGAGGATCATAGATGCATGTATATTCTTATTCTTATCTTTGATTCTGGTCGAAATCCTTCTGGTCGAAAATATAGCAGTCGTCGCCAATGCGAGTACTGACATTCTTATTGTAAAAGTATGGTTTATATAGCGATTTATCGGCCAAACCAAGTTGTCAAACCGCTCCCCCCTTCTCACGCAGTCCCCCAGTCTTCAATGTCGTCGTCTTCGCCAACCGGGCGTTGTTGTTATTTTAATAGAGGCGAACGCACAGCGTCAGCGAGAGAGTTGAGAGATCACGCGTACAACAGATTTCCTGTGACTGTGGAGCGTAGTCGAGTCTAACGCACCGTGGCTGTATTTCGAGGACCTTCTTTTGCTGTGGGTTACATCGAATTTTGCATTGACATTGAAGTATGCGTTGTAAATTTGCTGTTTTCTTTAATAAATTACTCAGTCTTGTTGATACGAGCCCAGCCAAGCTTCGCGCACTTCTATTTATAGCTGACGCGCGGACCTCAGCGACACCAGGAAATATTATAAATATATTGTTGTCCTCGAATCTGCCTTTGGCTGTAAAACGGTCCACACAGAGGGCGTGAGGTCATATCAGAAAAGGCGTCGACAGACGTACCGTTTTTCAAGCCGATTTTGCTGCAGATCCGGTCTCGACCGTTGTGTACAAATCGGGTTGATAGCGACACGCAACGATGCAGTCGAGCAGTGCCAACCGATGCTTCTGCGTGTAGATGCATGACCTGCATTTCATTTTTAAAATGTAGGAGCTTTCACGACCTATGGATGCATTCAACATACAGCTTTGATAACTTAATGCTGTTCATGGCTTATATTTTCTTTGGATGGGTTTCTAGTATCCCCCAAATACAGCGTTTTCTGTGCAAACCGTAGACATGTCCACCATTTAATTGTGCAAACAGTGGCGAGAACGCCAACAAAAGCTCCTCTCGGCAGAAGAGTCGGTTTCTCAGCCAATGAGAAGCCAGCTCCCATAACATGCGCTGCAAGCAAATTTTAGCCCGACTCATGCTCGCCGAGCGTGACTGTCAGGGTGTTCGGCGCGCACGCTCACGGGCAGTTAAGGGCGAACACAGTTCGGGCCGAACGATTTGGTCAGGCGAAAGCTCTATGGGGCATTCGCCGATACCCCGTTTGGGCTATTAAGTTAGACCTTTACACTGCTTTGAACATCAAAATACATTGCTTGGAGCATCTGGAGTAGTCTCCCTTCTATGCCATAACCCCGAAGAATTTGCCAAAGTACATTTTTATGTATACTATCAAAAGCTTTCTTAAAATCCACAAAACTGCATACAGTTTTCTATGCCTTGACAGGTATCTATGATTACTGAGTGAAGAATAAAAATACTCTCCATCGTCGAATAACCTTTTCTGAAACCTACCTGCTCCTCTCCAATTAGACCATTTACTTTCCACCCAGTCTTGTAACCTGTCAGTGACCACTGAAGTGAA
>JAWQFJ010023920.1:0-25000 GCA_034096865.1 Theodoxus fluviatilis | reverse complement strand
CTCCGAAATACCGTCCCCCATTACAATGGGAAAGTCACTGTTAGCTGCATCAAACACTGTTGAAGCACTGAAATTCCATTTGGCTCTCCTGATAGACTATAGTACGAAGAACCGGCAGGCGGAACATATACACATAACAATATCACGTCCCTGTCTGACATAAACAGTTGATTGTTAAATCTGAAAGCCAGCATGAAATTATAATCTACTTCAATTTGTTTAACAAACTGAGCTATGCAGTGCTTAATCAAGCACATGACACCGCCCGATCTACGACCCTTCTCAGAAAATTTTCGGGCTGGCGATACAAAACATCGTAAACACAATACTATCAATTTTAACATATTCAACAAAGGTTTCTACTAAACATACAAACTCAAATTTTTGAATATAGGGAAGAAAGTCAGGGTCATCAACTTTCTGCAAAATCCCATTAATGTTCCATGAGATGAAGTTGCAAATACCTGCCGGCAACTCACTTGTTGTAACAGCGCCTCGGCCACGGTCCTAGGTGTTGCCACTACGGGTGGGGTCACCCGCAGTGGAGCTGGCGTTTTGTTGTCCCCTCACTCTGTGCTTCTTGGTACGACGCAGAGCTTGGTCCCGCAGAAGTAGGCGAACTGCCCTGCCCCCCTTGCCTCTTGTAGCTGTCTTCTCTGCCGGGGGGTCCGGTCTCCGGAAACCCCAACGCCGCTTTCTTGAAGTTCCTTCCTGCTTCGAAGAATGGCGATCTTGTCAGTCGTTTTGTTCAGGGTCGCTAGAAGAGGACATTGTTTGCCCTCCGTAGCTGTCCCGATACGGCGAACGTGACGCACATCTTTCTTCTCAAGGCAGTTGGGCAGTACACGATTCACTGTTTCAAGAAACGTGTTCTCACAGGCTTCCGAGGACTCATTGGCTTCTTCAGGGACATGGGTTGTTATTTTCTCCGAAATCCCCCGAAATCTACCGAAATCTCTCGAAATCTACCGAAATCTCTCGACATCTACCGAAATCCCCCGAAATCTACCAAAATTCCCCAAAATCTCCATAAATCCTACGAAATTCCCCAACCACACTATCTCATTTAAAATAGGTAATTGTCTACAACGGTTAAGACAGATTATAAACTGCTATTCATGAATAGAAATATTCACGTGCATCGACTTTGTGAGTCTTTGTACTGTGCTGTGCTAGTGATTGGTTGTCTACAGCTGTTCACGTGAGTTGTCATCTAGTTAATACCACAGGCACCTGTCACTTAGATATTCAACTTAATTTTTTTAATACATTACGATCATGATCGTGATCGATACACGTAAAAAATGTGTGCAGTCGAGTCTCCAGTGACAGGTGCCCATGGTTTACACTGCAAGCAACCAGAGTGATTAATAATCAGGTTTTTCAATTCATTTTGTCTTGGTTTTAGGACCAGCTGGCATACATTACAATGTAACAAATGCACACATTTAGACATTCATACCTAAGGACCGTGGGCCTATTATGCATAAACACACTGATCACAAAATGCAATCTTACACACACACACACACACTGTATATGCACGTTGTTATTTTCTCTGAAATCTCCGCATCAAAATTGTCTACCCACAATAGAAATTAGACGATTTCCCGCAAATTTCGGGGGAATTTTGGTGGATTTCGGTAGATTTCGGGGGATGTCGGTAGATTTTGGGGGGTTTCGGTAGATTTCGGGGGATTTCTGAGAAAATAACAACCGAGGGACATTGTACAAAATAATGTTGTCTTTTCTGTTTGCAAGCTCGAGTTTCTATAAGTGTTCTTCCATATACGATAATCGGGATTTCGTTTCTGCCTGACTGTCACTGAGATGTTCCACAAACCCCTCTTGCATTTCCATATTCCTCTTGAGAGCGAGCAGTTCATTTTCCACCCTATGCAAATTTCCGCGTATTTCTCCCATCTGTTCATAGAGTTTCTTCATTTCTGTCATAATTCGCTCTGAACAGGCATTTAGGCTTCTTTGCATGTCCGCTCTCAATGTCTCCATTGCCTCTACTAGGTCCTCTTTCTCCAGGCCGGGTCCCGGAATTTCCTCCACCGTTCCGGACAACAGTAGCAGGAAAGAGAGGTCATGTAGAGCTTGCGACTCGCCCGACATAACCAAGTTTGCCGCAACACAGCCCGAAGTGGTTCCGCGCACCTCAACTAGCCTAAAATCAGCGTAAAGCCTCGCTGCAGCCGTATCCCTGCCCAACATGCCAGCGAACCAACTTTCCACACCGTGTAGCGTAGCCACGTAGTGCATCAAGCAGCCTAACACTACTCCAAGCGTGACGGCAGCAATGCACAAACCAACAAGTGTGCATGTGCGTCGTCTCCTTCAACCAGCTGTGTTACCACAGCAGTGTAAGGAAGGACGACATGGAGAGGCTGGAGAAGGTCGTGGACCTCCAGCCTCTCAGTGATCGCTACCCCAGTGTGGCCCTGAGGAAGATGGGCAAGATTCACTCTGGCGACCGCCACCCTCTGCACCAGGCATTCGCGTCATGCGAAGCCACTCGTGAGTCCTCACGTCGCCTGAGGTACTGGCCTGCCAGAACAAATCGCATGAGGGATTCGTTCCTCCCGACAGCCATCCGTCTCTTCAACGAGACCCAGTGAATGGGTAGTATGCATGCAGATTGTTGTGAGACTTGACGTGACTGTGGGACCAGGAGTGACGCGAACTGTGACTGAAGAGTGGATGATGTGAACTGTGACTGTGAGGATGAGTGATGAGAGATGTGACTATGTGACCAGGATTAATGTGACATATGACGGAAGACTGGAGTAAAGTGAACTGGGACTATGAGGACTTGTAGTGCTGTGAACTGTGACAGGAAGGACTATGAATGGTATGAACTATGTCTGTGCCAACAAGGATGAACATGTGAGAGTGTGTGTGTGTGTGGGGGGGGGGGGGGGGGGGGGAGTGCATTCGTTATGCGTCAATGGGAACTCCTGTGTCTCAGGCGGCTTCGCCGCCTTCAACACAGTCGTCCAAATTCTTCAGTCGCCATTTTGTTTTTCTCGTTACGTAACCATGATAACCATAAATTTAGTTTACAAATCTTCATCATTTGACTTGACCTACCCACACACCAAATTTCGGTCAAATCGGAGAACTTTGAGTTTTCGGCGGCCATCTTGTTTGTGCCACTTCCGGTTACCATGGTGACACCTATTTTTCACCCCACCATGACCTGACCCTGGCCCACATCTATCCCCATACCAAGTTTTAAGACGATGGAAACTCCTGTGTCTCAGGCGGCTTCACCGCCTTCGACACAGTCGTCCATTGTTTACTCTGCCGCCATTTTGTTTTTCTCGTGACGTAACCATGGTAACCGAAAAATGTGTTCACAGATCTTCATCATTTGACTTTACCAACCCACACACCAAATTTCGGTCAAATCGGAGCAATTTGAGTTTTCGGTGGTCATCTTGTTTGTGCCCACTTCCGGTTACCATGGCAACGTAATTTTTTAAAACCCCACCATGACCTGACCCTGGCCCACATCTAACCCCATTCCAAGTTTTAAGTCGATGGGAACTCCTGTGTCTCAGGCGGCTTCGCCGCCTTCGACAGTCGTCCAAATTCTTCAGCCGCCATTTTGTTTTTCTCATTACCTAACCATGACAACCAAAAACGTTTTAACAGATCTTCATCATTCGACTTTACCTATCCACACACCAAATTTCGGTCAAATCGGAGCACTTTGAGTTTTCGGCGGCCATCTTGTTTGTGCCCACTTCCGGTTTCCCTGGCAACACCATTTTTTAATCCCACCATGACCTGACCCGGCCCACACCTAACCCCATACCAAGTTTGAAGTCGATGGGAACTCCCGTGTCTCAGTCGTCCAAATTCTTCAGTCGCCATGTTGTTTTTCTCGTCACGTAACCATGGTAACCAAACAATTTGTTCACAGATCTTCATCATTCGACTGTACCTACCCACACACCAAATTTCGGTCACATCGGAGCACTTTGAGTTTTCGGCGGCCATCTTGTTTGAGCCCACTTCCGGTTACCATGGCAACGCCATTTTTTTACCCCGCGATGACCTGACCCCGGCCCACACCTAACCCCATGCCAAGTTTCACCTACCCACACATCAAATTTCGGTCAAATCGGAGCACTTTGAGTTTTCGGCGACCATCTTGTTTGTGCCCACTTCCGGTTACCATGGCAACACCATTTTTTAACCCCACGTTGACCTGACCCCGGTCCACACCTAACCCCATACCAAGTTTCAAGTCGATGGGAATAAAACTGTGGAAACGTATAAGTGTCACACACACAGACAGACAGACAGACAGACACACAGACAGACAGCGAAAATATATATAAAGATTCCAAACAATGGCACAGCAGAGAACTAAAGCTTACAACTTATGGTTAAATCGATGTCTTTGTTTAAGGCATCTTAAGAAACCTTTCTCGTTCAAGGTGCCACCACTATTCCAAATGTATGCAAAACCACGATATGACAAGCATCTTTCAATTAGTTTTACCCAGTTTAACCCTTCTGCCATGTTAGAACGCAATAGCATGAGGTAAGCTTGTTTGGGAAGTCTACTGTCCTTCATTTTGCAAAACCTGAACCAGTATGTCACTGCATGGAGTATGGTGGTAATAAACACAGGATACCTGCCCAGGTCACCATAGCACATGCTGTTGGGGGATTTTAAATCGACATTCAAAAACCGTTTACATGCAAACAAGTGCGTCTTTTCGACATTGTTTCTTTTGGCCAATCCCCACAGCTGAGAACCATACAGCAATACCGGTAGCACCTGGGCGTCAAACAGTCTAAAAAACACAGTGGTACTCTGGGAGTGTAAATTCCTCATAGTTCTTAATAGATGTAGAATTTTATGTTTTGCTCTAATGACCTGATTATCGGGGGCCATGGACAAGAACAATTTTGTGATGAAAACAAACCCGAGGTATTTATACCTGTTCACCACTTCCAAACTGTTACCATTTATGATCCATTGTTCACCTCTCCCCAAAAATCCTTCTTTTCTAAACACCAACACCTTTGTCTTTTCACTGTTAACAGTGAGACCGAGGCGACTGGACGCAGTGTTTAGACTGTCCAGTTGGCGCTGTAGACCCACTGGAGTGGTCGATAATAGTACAACGTCATCCGCAAAGAGTAGAGAAAACAGTTCTTCCTTTCCTTGCAACAACTGCACTCCATGGCGCCCATTGCTTCGTATGCAATCCGCCACGTATGTGATGTATAGGCAGAAAATTATCGGTGACTCTACTGACCCCTGCTTTAAGCCGACCGAGCAGTCAAAGCTATTTCCCCAACATACACTGGCCTCTATATATGCGAATACACAGCTTTCAGCATGTTTACAAATTTGGTGGAGAGGCCTAGCTTTGTTAAAACTCTCCACAAGCACGAACGGTTAACTGAGTCAAAGGCCTTCTCGAAATCGACAAAGGCAGCATAAAGTTTGCCACGACCTTCACCATAAACATTTTTCACAACTATTGAATACAAAGTGAATATATGGTCAATAGTGGAATGATCAGTACGAAAACCGGCTTGCTCGAAACTAAATTTGTTTTCTTCCTCTGCCCAAAAACGTAAGCGATTTGTCAGGATGGACATAACAAGTTTACTAGTATTAATGAGTAAAGAAATGCCTCTGTAGTTCAGAAGGAGAGAGAGAGAGAGAGAGAGAGAGAGAGAGAGAGAGAGAGAGAGAGAGAGAGAGAGAGAACGAACGAAATAATTTAATGTATAGGCCACCGGCTCATTACATTGGAGCGAAACGCGAAAGAAACACGATCGTGAAAACAAAAGAAAGAAAAGGGAAAAAGATAAAAATCATTATAAAAAGTTCGTCAAAAACTGGCAACCAGTTTCGGCATATGCAACGAGCACGCGTGAAAACAATGAATTCATCGGAATCTTGAAAACAGGAGGCCGGTGTTGGACTCGTAGGCGAGTAGAAAAGAAGTAATGGAGACCTTTGTCCAACTACAAAAATTTATTTATATTCCAGAGCTTTCGGGGCCAAGTAGGCTCCTTCGTCAGTGAAAGGCTATGTGAGCGTGTCTGCCCTAGTATCCGTACATACCTTTCTTTTCCCCGTCCAAATCTGACGTCGCAACACTGATGACGTAACGTCCGATGCCTAGCAACGAAATCTACCTGTATCACAAAGTAACTAAATAGAAGCGCAAAACTTAAGTCTAGCCTATAAGGATTAACAGATACACACAAATTGCACTTAGAAATAAAGTAACACAAAACCTAACGTTGCGCTGATAAGCTAACACACCATATCAAACCTGCGCAAAGCACGAAATATAAATGACAATACAATCAAACAAGAGAAGGCGATAAATTACCGGGATAACACGCATCAGGCTCAATCGAAAGAGGGGTAGTGGGGGATGCAGTCAGTTAAGGCGCATCTATCTTCAGTGGTCTAGAGAAAAAGGGGGGGGGGGGGTTTGTAGACTGGCTTATTTTGTAGCGAGTTACGTACTCGGCTACATATAGGCCCTGTGACAACAGTTCACAAACAATCGAGTGAGTGGGGTATGCGGCACGGGGTACAGGCAGCAACAGCGGCGGCGGGTAACGGGACAAGGGGTGGGGTGACAAAAACAGGGGGGGGGGGGGCGTAGTCCGCATGCGGGTTTCGGGACAAGGAGAGCCCAAGCTCAAAATCAGAGGTCTCCAGACCTGTAGGGCTGCAGGAACAACCGTGCATGCGTGGAAAGAGTCACGGGAGGCACGTGCCAGGTGGCGCTATGCACGGGAAAGGCATGTCACAGCACGGCCACAGGGGGTGAGTGAATCTCAAGAAGCGTGGGGGCACGGGAGTCACTAGTAGTGGCTCATGAACCCTAGGTCACGGTTCAATCCAGCCTCGTGGGTGCCGAAAAGCTTGATGAGCTGCTGCTCGACCACACGTCTCCGTCGTGGGTCTTGCAAGTGTCCCGTAAGCACACTAACTCTCAGGTCAACCTCGGTGTGGCCTTGCCTGCTGAAGTGCTCTGCCACCGGGAATGGACCGTGATTCCTGATTGTGGTCCTGTGTCCGTTCATTCGCTGTCTTAGTGCCTGTCCCGTCTCACCGATGTACCAGGCATCGGGGCACTCTTTGCGGCATCTGATCAGGTATACCAGATTGTTGGAGCCGCAGGTGTAGTGTCCCCTGATGTGGTAGGTACTCTTGTCTCGGGTGACGGTCGAGTCTGGGCAGATGATGTTGCACGTGAGACAGCGGGAGGTGTTGCAGGGTTGCACGCTTCCGGGGCTGGCAGGGCTGAGAGGTGGAAGTTGGCTCCGTACCAACAACTGTTTCAGATTAGGTGGTTGCCTGAACGCCAGGAGAGGAGGAGCTGGGAACACCTCAGAGAGGTAGGGATCCTCCGCCAAGAGGTGTTGGAGCCTACGCAGGCCGTGTCGCAGTCCCTCGGCTCCCGGGAAGTATTGTACCACGAACGGGACCCTGCAATCCTTCGATTCATGGGGTCGTCTGGCGAGGAGGTCAGTGCGCTTGTGCTTTGTTGCTCTGTCAAGCTGATGCCTGACCGCATCACTGTGGTAGCCGCTCTGAAGGAGGGCATCTTCCAGCTGCTGCAGGTGTCGGTCACGATCATCCGAGTTCGAGCAGATCCGGTGGATCCTGAGGCCTTGACCGTAAGGGATCGCCTCCTTGGTCCGTCTCGGATGAGAGCTGTTAAAGTGGAGTAGCCGCAGGTTGTCAGTAGGTTTCCTGTGCAGAGAGGTGGACAGCACTCCGTCTCTGATGGAGACGTGGGTGTCAAGGAAGGTCACAGAGGAAGGTGAATGGTTCATGACGAACTTGATGGTTGGGGTGGGCGTTGTTGATGTCCTGGTGTAGCTGCCTCAGTGAATCCTCCCCGTGGCTCCAAAAGAGGAAGATGTCGTCGATGTATCTGGTGTAGAGGTCTGGTCCCAGACAGCACGCAACTCCTGGGCCGGCCCTGGCCCAGCCTTGGGAGTCCCTCGGGTTCCCTGGGTACGCCAGCTCTAGGGCTGTTCAAAGTCTGCAATGTAGCCTTAAGTGTTCATGGTGATATCTGATCTGTTGCTGTCGCCATAGCTACGGCTAACTTTAGTTCTTATCTGGGCCTCGGCGAGCAAAGGATCCAGCATTATCAGGTTAAAAAAACAAGGAGGCCCGCGGCGCCGCTCTCGCCATCTGAATTCCAGGTTAAAAAAATATAGGATGGGGCTATAGCCTTAGAGTGGCAATCGAGAGGCCTCGCCCGCTGCAGCACACTGGCGCGAAATCAGCAGAATTTCACATTGGATTGTACTCGTGGTGTCACCAGTGTCCGGCATTGGTAAGTACGTCTCGCTCCCTTTCCGTATCATTTTGACAGGTAATTATAATTGGATTTTCCCCTATATACATTTTCTTGTTTTCTCACGCCTACAATTATCAGCATGTCATCAAACAAGTCTACTGAGAGGAAATTGAAAGGTGGAAGGCAACAGAATTTAGGCAGTTTTTGTTGTATAGTGGTATTGTGGCTCTAAGAGGCAGACTATCCCATACTATGTACGATCATTTTTTGCTATTGTCTGTTGCCATTCATTGCCTTTCCAGCCCTGTAATTCTTTTTAAAACTCATGCGGATTATGCTCATACTTTGTTGTGTAGGTTTGTGGATGAAGCAAGAGGAATTTATGGTATAGATTTCCTAGTGTATAATGTGCACGGTTTGACTCATCTATAGCTAATGATGTCAAAATGTTTGGGCCTCTCTCTCTCTCTCTCTCTCTCTCTCTCTCTCTCTCTCTCTCTCACCACATTTGAATATTTTGCCTCGGCTGAATGTAAGAAAGACACTACTGCCTATGTCACTACCCTTGGTAACAATAAGTTCGGTTTGTTTTCGTTTGTAAAGCTACCTCTCCCTCTCGCTCATCTCTCGCTAGCTCTCTCTTCTACCTCTCTACTCTTCTACTCTCCTCCACCACACAAACCACACGAGAAACTTCTCACCGAAGAACCAACCACGACAGACGGAAAAGACAACGTCACCCACATATACTATGAACACACACAAAAACACAAAACACGACACACATTTGAAGATTTTGCCCTCAAGAGCTGATGTAGAAAGGCACTACTGCCTAATTCACTACCCTTCGTAAATAAAGTTCGTTTGTTTGTTGTAAAGCTCTCTCTCTCTCTCTCGCTACTCTCTCTCCTCTCTCTCTCTTTCTCTCTCTCTCTCTCTCTTCTCTCTCTCTCTGTCTGCGTCTCTCTCTCTCTGTCTCTTCGTCTGTCTGTGTCTCTCTCTCTCTCTGTCTCTGTCTGTCTGTTGTCTGTCTGTCTTCTGTCTGTCTGTCTGTCTGTCTGTCTGTCGTCTCGTCTCTGTCTCGTCTCTTCTCTCACTCTCCTCTCTCTCTCTCTCTCTCTCTCTCTCTCTCTGTGTGTGTGTGTGCGCGCGCGCGCACGCGCTAACCACCGTGCTTCACCAGTCGGTGGCGTCTATGACTGAAATATGAAATGCTTTCAGGAGCCCTGACGAAACCTACCCCTTCACCACTGACTGGACAGCAGACGTTTGGAAATCAACTGATGCCACAGCGCGCTCCTCGTCCTTTTCCCCTTCCTCCATCTCCTGCTCGTCAACAAACTGTAGACAGTAAGTTTTCCGTTTAAAATCTATATCACCCAATTGCAATCGTCAGTGTTGCTGTTCTACAGTGCCACGGATGTGGTCAAAGGGGAGATAACTCAAACCGTGTTCAATCCAATTACATGAGGTTTTTGTATGTGTTTGCCCAAAGACCATGCCTGCCTGCCTGCTTGCCTGTCTCTCTCTCTCTCTCTCCCTCTCTCTCTCCCCCTCTCCCTCCCTCCCTCCCTCCCTCTCTCCCTCCGTCCCTCTCCCCCACCCTCTCCACGCTTTCATCTGGCGTCTAGACAGTGGAACGGCTAAGTGTGTATTTGTGTATGTTGTCCATTTCTCACATATATGCTTACTTCAGGCCTCCCCTGCGGAACTATCGAGGGGTTCCGGCTGATTGGGGGTGGGGGAGTAGGGGAGGGAGTGTACACCAAGAGGCTAGGACCTACTTGTATGTTATTTGTTTTTAACATTTGGATGTTTAGAAAATTGTTTTTTATGCATATGTCATTGTAGTTGATTCAAGTTCCATATTTAAAATTTGCTTCTCTGGTACACTATCTACCCATTTTTAGTATGTTTAAGAAATTGTACATGTATAATTCTTGCGATAATTATAATGACTATCTCTCTCTCTCTCTCTCTCTCTCTCTCTCTCTCTCTCTCTCTCCTCCCTCCCTCCCTCCCTCCCTCCCTCTCCCCCACCCTCTCCCCAACCCTCTCTATCCAACCCACCAACCTTCTTCCCTTCCTCCCCCTTTCCCCAGCTACCCCCCCCCCACCTTCTTCCCTTCCTCCCCCTTTCCCCAGCTACCCCACCTCTCTCTCTCTCTCTCTCTCTCTCTCTCTCTCTCTCTCTCTCTCTCTCTCACCACATTTGAATTTTTGCCTCAAGGGCTGAATGTAAGAAAGGCACTACTGCCTAATTCACTACCCTTGTAAAATAAAGTTCGTTCGTTCGTTCGTTCGTTCGTTCTCTCTCCCCATCCACCCACCCTCTTACTCTCATTCTCTCTTCCCTTCCTCCCCCTTCCCCCAGCTCTCCCTCCCCTCCCCCCCCCCCTCTCTCTCTCTCTCTCTCTCTCTCTCTCTGGGGGAGTAGGGGAGGGAGTATACACCAAGAGGCTTTGGCCTACATGTATGTTATTTGTTTTTAACATTTGGATGTTTAGAAAATTGTTTTTTATGTATGTGTCATTGTATCTACTTCAAGTTCCATATTTACATTTTGCTTCTCTGGTAAACTATCTACCCATTTTAGTATGTTTAAGAAATTGTACATGTATAATTCTTGCGATAATTATACTGACTCTCTCTTTCTCTCTCTCTCTCTCTCTCTCTCTCTCTCTCTCACTCGTCCCCTAGTCCTCGTTCAGGCAGGTCGTGTTCGAGTCGAGCTCTGCGTTAGATAACCGTACACCTGGACTTGTACCGTGTACTGGAGCACCATGTTAGAGGAGAAGCTGCCTAACATCCTACGCTGTGCGGTGAGCGAACTTTTTGAGTCTCATCGTTTGGATAATTGGAATATTGATTCAAATTCTGATTTTACCACTGTAACATTGGTGTGGGCGAGTCCATTCGTGCGGCGCGGTCGCCATGCAAGTTCATCATTTTTTCCTCGCCAAAACCGGAAATCTCCGTCAAAGAAGCAGCGAGACTACAGGCGTCAGGAGCTGTTCAGAGGCAAAGGCAGAGAAAATGATAAACTGAACAAGTCCACAGAAGATCAGCTGAAGCCTTCTACTCTTCTGACACCCCTGTCTTCTCGGAAAATGGAACTGCCTGAAGCAGCATGCGAACCTGATGTGTTCCATGACGCACCCACGACACACGAAAGTTTTGTAGTGGAACCCATGACGTCAGAAGCTACTCCTGAAACATCACCCCCAGTGGACCAGACAGCACGCACAGCACTGTATGCGAATCCTTTGTCTGCATCAGCACTTCAAGTTCCCAGGCACAAGACGGTGGACTCAGAGCCAATCAAACACGTTTTATCTGTGATCCCAAAACACGATAAACACGTGCAGTGTGCCTTGGATGGAGCCATGTACAAGGAGAATAATGACATGAAGAAAGTGCCGAGGCAACTGAGTAGAGGAAGGAACACATTTGAATTAGTGCATCCCTGGTGTGACGGATATGCAGAACCTCGGGGTTCGCGCAAAGAGTGTTCAAAGTGCACACAAGTGTCCCCCTGCTTTGAATGCTTCAAACGGACATACCGACTACGACACACTTCGGTGACGTAGATTGCAAATCATTGAAGAAGTGTGCGATGGCGACCTGCAAACAGAATTATTTCCTTAGAACTGTCAGACTTATGATGAATTAGTAGAGTGTACGGAGTGGTGGCTCGTGTGATCTGTTCTGGTTCAACGAAAATTTGGCGGGGAGAGTGCGGGGAGAGGGCGGGGAGGGAGAGGGCGGGGATGAGGAGGGGTTTATTGGTAAGAAGTTGCATATTCACGTACTTTCAGGTCGGTATTGTGTAGTGTCCTGCTGAACAACGATCGACTAGTTTGAGTGTATTTAAATTTTGTTATTCCAAAATGCTCCAATGGCAGATTTGACACTACACTGCAACTTCCATAAGGAGGTCCAGGTGACAAACAGTAAAAATTTGCAAAATTTCACATTTTGGGTTAAGATGGATTATGTTAGTGCACCCACTCCGCTCACACACTCACAAGTGCACGTTTTCTGATATAGGACGAAAAACAAACATTGAAGCATTTTTGGGCGGAGGGGTGATTGAAACATAAAGCCTATTAATTAGCATAATGGAACAATAGTCGTTTCTCTCGCTTCGGCTCAACTATACTACGAAAAATAAAAGTACCGGTTGGAAAAGCTCTCGCCCCCCCCCCCCCTAGCTCTACATGCGCCTTGTGAAGGTGTTTACTTCATAGAAGAAAGGTTTTCATTGGTTCTTCAAATAAAGGTTCATATAGGAGTAGTGTTGGAGGCAGCCAATCAAAGCACGGCTTTCAGACTGCCTTGGCTCCGGGCTTGAAAACATCGGTTCTGCGCTGCACGCGCGCGTCTAAATCAAGCGATTCTGATTAGCACAGTGTAACTGCTCGAAGAATTGATACCGTTTTGATTGAAAATCATGGGGAAACGGAAGAATATGTCAGATTATAGGCCACGCAAACGTAGATTTAGAGGAAATCAACACGAAGCGGTGATAAATGAAGACGGAACTAGTTCAACTGCAAAAGATGCGAGCTTCACACATGAAGTTTGCACTTCTCCCTGTTCTCGCCCCCCACCCGCTCCACAACCAAGCCCAAGTACTTCTTCCTCTACCAAGCTCCAGAACGTGGAAAGTGAATGCAACTTGGCAGGTGATAGTGAAATTACTGGATTTCGATTTGTGGACAGTGAACTGCTGGTGAAGTTTGTGTCTTCACTTCTCTGCCCGAACTGCAAACAGCCCATCGGTAGGAACAAGCGACTTTCTTGTGTTTCGGAGAAAAGAATTTCCCTTGCCTCTGTGTTCACTTTTGAATGTTCTTGCAAACAGACTGTTAGTATGGACACTTCCAAACGTGTAGGCAAGGTATATGAAGTCAACAGACGTTTTCCTCTTGCTGTGTATAGCATTGGAAGACACTACACTCATGGAAAGAAATTCCTAGGGAACATGAACATGCCACCACCTCCTCACAAGAACAGTTGGGCTTTGCACACAAAACAGCTTGTGAAAGCAACAGAAAATGTGGCTGAAAGAAGTAAGAGGAAGGCAGCTGAGGAAGCCAGGAGTGCTGCAGATTCATCAGACATCACTGTGTCTTGTGATGGAACCTGGCAGAGGAGGGGGTTCAGCAGCAAGAATGGAGTTGTGACAGTGATGACAGTGAATGGTCCTTCATCCAAAGTTATTGACACTCAAGTTCTGTCCAACCACTGCACATCTTGTGCTCAACAGAAGAAGAAAATCCATGAAGCAGACTTTGCAGAGTGGAAAAGAAAACACAGTGATTCTTGTGAGAAAAACCATGAGGGATCAGCTGGCAGCATGGAGCCTGCAGGAGCTCAGCACATCTTCAGGCAATCCATAAAAAAATATGGCTTGCAGTATACATCTTACTTAGGTGATGGTGACAGCAAGTCTTATTCATCTCTGAAGAATGCTGACCCACCCATCTATCCTGGCAAGAACATAAAAAAATTGGAATGCTGTGGCCATGTGCAGAAGAGAATGGGTAGACAATTGACAAACAAAGTGAATGAGTTGAAGAAGGAAACCTATGAACACAATGGCAAGACTGTGAGGGGGATAGGAGGGAAGGGGGGATTGACAAAAAAGGCAGTATTGAGGATCCAGGGACATTTTGGTGCTGCTGTCAGAAATAATGTGCAGAATGTACAGCAGATGAAAAAAGACATTTGGGCAATATGGGAGCATCGAACTAAGAAGCACGACAACTGTGGTGTCTGGTGCCCCTCCAAATCTGGCAAGGGAGATCCTAATAGGAATGCCTTACCCAAGTTTGTGTGTGATGCCATCAGGCCAGTGTTTGAGACACTCTCTGACCACACTCTTCTGGAAAGGTGCTCTCATGGTGGATCACAAAACAGAAACGAGTCCTTCCACAACTTGATCTGGCAACACTGTCCGAAAGCAAGTTTTGTGGGCCGCACCCGCCTGTCCCTAGCTGTTGCAGAAGCAGCAATTGTGTACAATGATGGCCAGATGGGAAGGTTGGATGTTTTCAGAGAACTGGGCTTCACTCCTGGCCACTACACAGAACTTTGCCTCCAGCAACTGGACAAAGCCAGGATTGAAGGCTCGAAACTGCAATCTCTGACTGTGACAAAGCAGGCGCGCAAGTCAAGAGCTTTGAGGGAGGCTGACTCTCAGGAGGAAAGTGAGAATTTCTACCAGTCAGGAGCACATGAATAGGTCAGTTGAGTGATCCCTGAGTGTAGGTGTATGTTTGAGCCAAAAGACATGCTTGCAGGACATTAAATAGTGCATCTATCTCAGAATTTTGAGAACTTGAACACTAAAATTGCATTTTCTCGGTTTTCTCACATATTGAAGTGGCGTTACTGTTTTCAAGATTATTCTGCAGCTATTGATCAGAACAACTTCAAATTTTCAGCATTTTCTGGTTGCATCAGTATCTACAGGTGGTAGCTCTCTAAAGGAAAAGGGAAATATTTTCAACATTTTGCCAAATTGTTTTTTTTCTCTTTTTTTCTTTCACAAAGTCAACATTTTGATTAAGTATAGACACTCTAAAGAGGTAGGGTCTGTTGTCTGATATATGGTAAATGTAGTGTCCAAATTTCAAAGATTTAGGTGGAAGAGATGATGTTAAATCTTGAAAATAGCTTACAGATAAATGTGATATGTTCAAAATTATGTTGCATCATTAAAGTCATTTCTGTGCAATAAAGATGAATTCAAGCTTCATGAACTTATGTCTATGTGTAGTATGTTTGTTGTAGAGCTTGGTTGGCTAAAATCATGGTTGTATGTGGATTTTACTTGAAATCATGGCCAATTCTACAGGATGACATTTCTTATAATTTTACATTGGAACCTCCCCTTAAGTGCTGTGTGTTGTCACCGTATCAAGCTGTTCATCGAATTGCCACACGTTCATTTTCCTTGCTGGTACGGTCGAACTGGCAAGAAACTCCGACACCGTGTATGTCCAGAAAGTGTTTATACTGGCAGTGTAATGAGTTGTTGTTTAAAAACAACTGGGTCGAAACCGTTCGGCTTCAGCTTAGCTGTCCCTCGATTCCTGGGCCGAAAAACGTGGTTTTTTTCAATATCTCTCCATCCCCACCACGTGTTCCCTAATTAGTCTATGGACTTGTAGTCAGATGAAAAAAGTTACAAAGGTCAAAGTTCAAAAGTCTCTCTCTCTTTCTCTCTCTCTCTCTCTCTCTCTCTCTCTCTCTCTCTCTCTCTCTCTCTCTCTCTGTATCTTTGTGATGTATTTCTGTGTGTCTGTGTGATGTCTGTCTGTGTATCTTTGTGATGTCTCTCTGTGTACCTTTGTGGTGTCTGTTTGTGTGTATGTGTGATGTCTGTGTGTGAAATATGAAGCCTGAAATTATAACATACTATGCACATTTATTACTACCATGTCATTCTGAAAAACTCCTCTCTCTCTCTCTCCTCTCTCTCTCTCTCTCTCTCTCTCTCTCTCTCTCTCTCTCTCTCTCTCTCTCTCTCTCTCTCCTCCTCCTCCTCCTCCTCCTCACCTCCTGAGGACTATTAGTTCCAAAACTTTCTGACACTTTCTTCTATAGCCATACTATTTATTGATAAACTTCCTGCATATTGCCAGATGTTCCGCATTTCGATAGCACATTCCTGTCCATATTCTGTCTCGCCTCTACCGTCTCACAGCGGATTTCCGTTTGTCGATATCTAGATTTAGTATAGTAATTTTTTTAGTGTTGTCCATGTTTATATACATGATTTTGTACTTAATCTGGTCAACTTTTGTTCCTCAGGAGCGCCACATCTCTAATCTGGGGGGGGGGGGGGGGGGGGGGGAACCTTCAAAGTCCTTCTCAGCTCTTCAGGGGCAATATAACCTATCTGTACGCATTTGTTATTATAGATTATGGAATGCTGAGCTATTGCGGAAGAATGAAGAAGCTTTAGTTTTGCTATTTGGAGCTGTGCTTTGTTCACAAATATATCATTCTTATTCACCAATTTGTTTTGACAGATGCTGTCTCAGAACGACATCAAGTCGAGAGGAAGATATACACATCTTACCTTGGAGAGTGGCTGAGCTGCTGGCGGGATAGGCAGAAAGGCGGCAAGAGCAACAGACCGGGCACGCAGACCACCCAACAAAATGCGTAGGCAGAAAGTGGAAAGGAAATGGAAGAATGGAACATTGATTGTCTTAGACAGATAGATAGATTTAGCAAACCAGCTATCTCTAACCTCGAAGTATAAGTAAATCTAGAAGTCTATGAATATATTTTGAATACTCATGTAACTCATGCGGGTTCTTTTCATGCGTGATAAATTCTAATAAATGTCGTTACTTGTCAATCAATGACTTTGTTTTTCATGTAAGGTTATTTACACTTAGTAAGATATTTCTGGAATCTGAATTCAATCTATACAATTTTTGCCTTCTCTCATTGTGTTTGTGTGTGCTGTGCGCGCTCTGTGTGCATGTGTGTGTGTTTATGTGGATACATGTGTATTTGTGTGTTTGTCTCTCTCTCTCTCTCTCTCTCTCTCTCTCTCTCTCTCTCTCTCTGTATCTGGCATGGCTGCTGGAGAATTCTTCTCCTTTTCAAGAAAATGCTCGAGTTATTCAAGTGAAGGATTCAAGACAGTTTATCGGGCTTGGACCGGATCACCCCTGGAACCCATGCAGGTCATAATTAAGGCAATAATACCAGGCCTGGATCACCCCTGGATCCCAGTTCCCAACGGCTGGATGCCAGGGCTGGCCAGGGCTGGATGCCAGGGCTGGCCAGTGCTGGACCCAATGGACATTTCTAGGCTGGGCCAGGGCTGGATGCCAGGGCTAGCCAGGGCTGGATGCCAGGGCTGGGCCAGTGCTGGACCCACCGGACATTTCTAGGCTGGGCCAGGGCTGGATGCCAGGGCTAGCCAGGGCTGGATGCCAGGGCTGGCCAGGGCTGGATGCCAGGGCTGGGCCAGTGCTGGACCCACCGGACATTTCTAGGCTGGGCCAGGGCTGGATGCCAGGGCTAGCCAGGGCTGGATGCCAGGGCTGGCCAGGGCTGGATGCCAGGGCTGGGCCAGTGGCTTGGAACCCCACCGGACATTTCTAGGCTGGTGCCAGGACCTGGATGCCAGGGCGGAGCCGAGGGGCTGGGTATCTTCTTCTCAACCCCCCCAGCGGATTTGCCAGCCCTGGGCCAGGCCTGGGGTGCTGTCGGGGTAGCAGCACCCCCCCCCCCCCTCCCTCCCCAGCTACCTTGGCTGCCAAGTAGAGTGTGCTTATACCAAGTGGAGAGTAGTACAGCATCTGGGCCCAGCATCTTTTAGCCCCCCCCCCCCCCCCCCTCCTTCCCAAGCTTTTTACTAACTATACTGTCTCTGCTACCAAGCAAAGTGTGCCGATATCCGATGAGGTGGGAAGTAGATCAACATATTTGAGCAACCACCCCCCCCCCCCTCCCTCCTTCCCCCAACTCCCGGCTGCCACGGAGGTTTTTTTTTTTTTTTTTTTTTTTGGGGGGGGGGTGCTCGAGCACCCCCAGCACCCCCCCTAGATCCGGCCCTGCACTTTGAGGAAGTGCGCGTGGTCGAAAACCCATGACAGCAGTTGTGTTACAATCACGCAATCCGGAGTCACGGCAGATGTCAAAGTAGAAAACTAAGTAGTTCAGGCGAGCAACAAAAGACGAGCAAACAACAACAGCCCTCCAGTCGCACATAAAAGGCACAACACCTGAAGTGAGAGGACGCCACATGATCATGTGGCGACAACAATACGAATGAGTCATCACACCCTCTTACCTTCACTGGGCTTCAGTTGACAATCTATGTTCAGAGATCACTGACACGCGACAAAAACACACCTCTCCCCCACGCTAAAACCATGCAGAACAGACCGAATAATCGCAGCTGAAGCATATCTCTCATCGGATCAGTCATTTATTAGTAGGATATCCTCGTGTGTGAGATTAAAACCTCCACGTTTTACTTTGACGTAAGGAGGTGGTATTTCGAGCAAGGTAAAGAATTCCGACACAACCAAACATACTAAACTG
The DNA here is from genome assembly GCA_034096865.1 of Theodoxus fluviatilis. NCBI lineage: Eukaryota > Metazoa > Mollusca > Gastropoda > Cycloneritida > Neritidae > Theodoxus > Theodoxus fluviatilis. The sequence goes on along the minus strand of JAWQFJ010023920.1, from coordinate 6,599 downwards.
AGGTTCACGTGAAAAACTCTCGCGGTTTTCTCGTAATATGAGAAGATAGGCTGCACCACAATATGTTACTGCCTCACTCGACAGCGCAAATCAAATCCATGAACCATAAAATTCATACAACTCATAAAATGCGAGGGTATGCACTATCTTCGACATCATGATCAACCACTGGCACTGATGCTAAACATTCGTCCGGGCACTTGCTCAATTCGTGTAAAGACTACAACGAATCGAAGGCAATACACTTACCAATCGTGGAGATGAAGGTAGAATTGAAGGCATCCTCTGAGAATCTGAAGAGTATGCACGTCTTTCCTACTCCAGAGTCTCCAATTAATAAAAGTTTGAAGAGATAATCGTACGTCTTCGCCATTTTGCAGTGAGCGGAAACACCCTCATTTACATAGGGCATGACGTAGACAAGTGGAGGTCACTTCCGCTAAAACAACGCACAGAAGCCGCTACTGATTGGTGATCTTTCCCTGGGATAATTCTTCTACTTCTAGTGGATGCTGAACTATGCGAAGCTTTTCATCCTGCGCTGCACTAACTGCGAAATTGACTCATGCGTGTCTGCGTTGAAGAACTTCCCCTGTGACTGTGAACAAGATTTTATTTTCAAACCTTGTGTCAGCACGGACACGCTGCGTGCGTTGTAACCACCGCAACCGCTACTACACCACCATCAACACTTTGTCCATTACCACCACCACATCAGCAGCCACCACCACTGCTCCCACTACCTGGCAGAACACAGACTGAGATAACCATGTTCTTTTCTGTTATGCAAATAGTATGCATGGTCTCTCTCTCTCTCTCTCTCTCTCTCTCTCTCTCTCTCTCTCTCTCTCTCTCTCTCTCTCTCTCTCTCTCTCTCTCTCTCTTTGCCCATAAGTTATATTTAAAAGTAGATGGTTTGTTCAATTTCCCCCCTCTTCATCTCTATACATACCCGACACTGCAAGGAATGCACTGTAGATAGGCACACCGAAAGATAAGTATGACAAGTCGTGAAACTCAATCTAACTCAGGTATAGGCTAGAATACAGAACATATCTTCACGTACTTTACCCTTTTCGTTTTTGCCGATCATTGTGATGCGAAAATCAAATGATTTATGATTGAGATAAATTGACATCATATCGATCAGCCATCACAATGACTACCAACATAAACACCCATCACTCCTAATCATGCTAGTGTACATAATTATTTCACTTCTATTGAAGTTTTCATCACCACCCTGAATAGTCGTGCTGCAGTGATATAGGTGACTGTACGTCTGCCCCGAAAAGACAATGGTAATGCCCTGGTGAGTCAGAAGGTTCAGGGATAGTATATCCGGAGTGGCTGAGATGTACGTTCCACCCTGGCATTGCGCTAGTTGAAGACGTAGAACCGGTATAGTAAGGATTTAGCGTATTAGGAACTCGAGGCTTGATGGTAGACTGGCGGAGGTATAAGACAAGTCGTAGCTCTGCTTTCCACAACTTTATTCATCCATAGGTGCAGGAGCTGCTGGCTAATCCGAGGCCGGATGGTATAGTTGCCTGGAGCAACCCAAGACTGTAGTGACAGTAGTCTCTTGAACTATAATTGAACAAAGAGGCGTACAGTCCGTCCCCCCCCCCCCCCCCCCCCCCCCCCCCCATCCCCTAAACAAAAGGATTGATGAAACCCAGAGGAGCCAGGCTGGGGGTAGGCCGTCCCCGTTTTCCGCCTGTCCCTGAGTCGACGTTGTGTTTCCTTGTGACCGAAAAGGGCTTAATATTTTATTACTCTTTTGTACTCAATTACTTGACTCAATTAAGTGTTGCCTCATTAAGCATGACAAAGTCAATTGAACGAATATTGCAACATGGAAATCAGGAGTCTTAAGTTTGAGGAAGTATCAAATTAATCGCCTGAAGAAAACCATTCAGACAGCAAGCGCTAGGGCATTCTAGTAAACTAGAGATTTCGCCTACCATCCATCCATCCATCCCCCTGCCATCCATCCATCCTCCTGCCATCCATCCGTCCTCCTGCTATCCATCCTCCTGCCATCCATCCATCCTCCTGCCATCCATCCATCCTCCTGCCATCCATACATCCTCCTACCATCCATCCATCCTCTTGCCATCCATCCATTCTACCATCCATCCATCCTCCTACCATCCATCCATCCTCCTGCCATCCATCCATCCTCCTATAATCCATCCATCCTCCTACCATCCACCCATCTTCCTGCCATCCATCCATCCTCCTATAATCCAGCCATCCTCCTGCCATCCATCCATTCTCCTATAATCCATCCATCCTCCTGCCATCCATCCGTCCTCCTACCATCCATCCTCCTGCCATCCATCCGTCCTCCTACCATCCATCCTCCTGACATCCATCCATCCTCCTACCATCCATCCATCCTCCTATAATCCATCCATCCTCCTGCCATCCATCCATCCTCTTGCCATCCATCCATCCTCCTACCATCCACTCATCCTCCTGCCATTCATCCATCCTCCTACCATCCATCCATCCTCCTACCATCCATCCATCCTGCCATCCATCCATCTTCCTACCATCCATCCATCCTCCTAGCATCCATCCATCCTCCTGCCATCCATCCATCCTCCTGCCATCCATCCATCCTCCTACCATCCATCCATCCTCCTATAATCCATCCATCCTCCTATAATCCATCCATCCTCCTATAATCCATCCATCCTCCTGCCATCCATCCATCCTCCTACCATCCATCCATCCATCCTCCTATAATCCATCCATCCTCCTGCCATCCATCCATCCTCCTACCATCCATCCATCCATCCTCCTATAATCCATCCATCCTCCTGCCATCCATCCATCCTCCTACCATCCATCCATCCTCCTACCATCCATCCATCCATCTTCCTATAATCCATCCATCCTCCTATAATCCATCCATCCTTCTATAATCCATCCATCCTCCTATAATCCATCCATCCTCCTGCCATCCATCCATCCTCCTATAATCCATCCATCCTCCTGCCATCCATCCATCCTCCTGCCATCCATCCATCCTCCTACCATCCATCAATCCATCCTCCTATAATCCATCCATCCTCCTGCCATCCATCCATCCTCCTACCATCCATCCATCATCCATCCTCCTATAATCCATCCATCCATCCATCCATCCTCCTACCCTCCATCCATCCTCCTGCCATCCATCCATCCTCCTGCCATCCATCCATCCTCCTACCATCCATCCTCCTGCCATCCATCCATCCTCCTACCATCCATCCTCCTGCCATCCATCCATCCTCCTGCCATCCATCCATCCTCCTACCATCCATCCATCCTCCTATAATCCATCCATCCTCCTGCCATCCATCCATCCTCCTGCCATCCATCCATCCTCCTACCATCCACTCATCCTCCTGCCATTCATCCATCCTCCTACCATCCATCCATCCTCCTACCATCCATCCATCCTGCCATCCATCCATCTTCCTACCATCCATCCATCCTCCTAGCATCCATCCATCCTCCTACCATCCATCCATCCTCCTGCCATCCATCCATCCTCCTGCCATCCATCCATCCTCCTACCATCCATCCATCCTCCTATAATCCATCCATCCTCCTATAATCCATCCATCCTCCTGCCATCCATCCATCCTCCTGCCATCCATCCATCCTCCTACCATCCATCCATCCATCCTCCTATAATCCATCCATCCTCCTGCCATCCATCCATCTTCCTACCATCCATCCATCTATCCTCCTATAATCCATCCATTCTCCTGCCATCCATCCATCCTCCTACCATCCATCCATCCATCCTCCTATAATCCATCCATCCTCCTATAATCCATCCATCCTCCTATAATCCATCCATCCTCCTATAATCCATCCATCCTCCTATAATCCATCCATCCTCCTGCCATCCATCCATCCTCCTATAATCCATCCATCCTCCTGCCATCCATCCATCCTCCTGCCATCCATCCATTCTCCTGCCATCCATCCATCCTCCTACCATCCATCCATCCTCCTATAATCCATCCATTCTACGGCACTTGTGGCATTGTCATACAGGTGTTCTGTGACTGATCAGGTTGGCGTTGATGTTGTACAGCCTCATGGTAGCCCACAGTGCTGCATGCTATACCCTGTCGAAAGCCTTCTTAAAGTCCACGAAGACGTGGTAGAGGTCCTGTTGGTGTTGTAGGTACCTTTCGCACAGTATCCTGAGGTTAAAGATCTGCTCCGTTGTACTGCGCCCTTGTCTGAAGCCTGCCTGTTCTTCAGCGATGATCTTCTCTGCTTGTGGCTTCAGTCTGTTCAGTAAGATCTTCAGCATGACTTTGCTCGGGTGGCTGATGAGGCTGATAGTTCTGTAGTTCTGGCATAGCTGTAAGTTGCCTTTCTTTGGGAGGGTATGATGAGGGACTGCGTCCATGGTGTGGGCCACTCCCCCATCTGCCAGATCTTGTTGCAGATGGTCAGTAAAGCATTGATCATCTTTTCTCCCCCTGCCTGCACCAGCTCTCCTGGGATGTTGTCCACTCCTGCTGACTTCCCCTTCTTCAGCGATTTCATTGCTGCTTCCACTTCTACACGAAGGATGGGGTGGTCATCGTTGTTGGTTGCTGGAGGGACATTCGGTACCTCTGGGTCTCCCGTGGTTCTGTAGTTGTAGAGTTCTGAGCAGTATTCTGTCCACCTCTTTAAGATGTCTTGTTCTTCCGTCAGACACTTTCCGTCCTTGTCTTGTGGTGGTTCGCCCTTGCTTTGTGCTGGTCAGATCTTTCACCAGTTGATAGGCTTTTTTGCTGCTGTTGTTCTTCAGGCTCTCATCAATGTCCTGACACTGTTCTTCAATCCAGTTCTCCTTGGCCTTTTTTATGCTTTTCTTGATTTCTTGGTTGACTGCTTTGTACTGCTTTGCGCCTTCTGTGTCATTCTTTTTCTTCTTCAGGTCTCTCCGTCTGATAAGTACTACCACCCAGACTATATAACCTACCACAACGGAACTCTACACCACCATAAAACACTACTACCACAATCCACAATACTGCTGGTGAAGACCTATCGATCCTCAGGACTATCACTACCACAAAAAGCTGTTATACACTACCATTCCATCAGCGTATACCGTTAAACAAACTCACTATCATAGTCACTGCCGCATGACATATCTACCACATCATCACTAAAAACAACGGTAATACATCACCAACAATCAAACCCTACACATAAAACCACCAGTAATCTTCATGGAATGAATTTAGGACGGGTGGAGGAGTTATTTTTCCCTTGCTTTTGGGTGACAACAATACCGCCACAAAAAGGCGTTTTGCTTTCACAAAGGACTGTTCACACATAATGAATGATCAAAATGTGCATCTTTCCTCTGGTTCATTGGGTTGCTGTCATTGTTACCTTTAGGCTAGGGCATTCGGATGGATTTTTCTAATGGGACTAGATTTTGCTGATAAAGATTCTAAAAGAGCTGTATATGATGATACATTGATATTTTACAACCATTCTTGAGTGACACTTCGGGACTTAAAACAGTTTCCTGTAAACATTTGCGGTTTTGACCAATTGGCCAATGCCCCTCACCAATAATCACACATATGTAGTTCATTTTTTTCAATCTTCATTGCCATAATAAGTAGCACAGGAGGAAAACTTGGTTCAAAGCCTTCCCCAGGTAGATATCTAACCACAACATGGGCCCAAAACTAAAATCTGTTCCAAGAAAACGATCACACCTTAACAAAGTTGCACTTAGAGGCTGTATTTTTCAAAACATTGGCCTCACCACACAAACTTTTTTCTTACTCAAATTTGTACAACAGAGCAATTTTTTCAGGGTGGCCAGCAATTCGATTATTGACAGAACTGATATGTTTAGTTGGCTCTTATTACGACTTTCTGTGGTTCATATAGTGACTTTCACACTTGTTGGGGTCTCAAATGCTGTACACGTTGACGTCTGCATGCATTAATGGTTTGCATAGCATTGTGTGTTTGATAGCTGTAATGTGTTTGCATATGCATTTGTGTGTTGCCCACATGTCTGCAGCATTAATGTGTGGCAGATATGCATTTGTGTGTTGCACACAGTCTGCATGCACATTATGCAATTGAATACATGCCACATAATCTTTCATGTGTGTTCATGAGTGCAGATGGTGCACATGGATATATATGTGGACCATGAATTAGGAAACCTGGCCAATGTCAAAAATAGAAATGTGGAATTTTGTCAAATGAACATTTTTTCTTGTTTTTCATACGTGCCAGAGACGACACAATATTTATTGAATGTTATTTCCTGCAGGAAGAGACAGAAATACATGGCCAACATCACTTTCTCAGACTTTGCTTAGGTTCATTATCAATGTCCCAGTCATGATGGATGGATAATGACGCCAATGTAAGAGGGGATTAGGGTATGTTATAGCGTGTTAATGGCAATTAGGACTCCCGATGGGAGGGTAGTGTGGTGTTGAGAGAGATTGTGTAGGTGTGAAGGATGGCATGATGGAGGATGGATGGATGGGTGGATGGACGGATGGAATGGATGGTTGGTGGATGGATGGATGGATGGATAGATGGATGGC
>JAWQFJ010023919.1:0-10829 GCA_034096865.1 Theodoxus fluviatilis | reverse complement strand
TGCGCATGCGCAAACATGCGACACAGTTTCCGCCGCGATGAGATTTCTTCATTCTTCCAACGATTTCTTTTTGTCATGGACCCCCAACGCATGGCAAAGTTTTCAGAAAGAATGACTAGACTCAAGGACTTTCTGAAGACCAAAAAGCACGCACCGGAATCATCAAAAAGTCAACAAAGGAAGATTTTGAATCAGTCCACTGAGTCCGTCAGAAATTTCATCGCAGCATGCGCACTGAGTCCGTCAGAAATCTCATCGCAGCAGAAAACTCATTTCGTCACACCGGTGCTATATGTCGAGGTATGTTTCGGGTCTGTGTTGAGGAGTGATTATCGCTAGATCGTGGCAAAAGGATTGCATTAAAGCACACAAAAAGTTTAATTAGATCAAAATCTAATCGAAAATACTCATAATAGACTGTTATAACGTATAGTTTCTGCACAAAACCCACAGAAGATATGTAAACAAACCACACCGTACGTACCGCGCAGACGAACACGATCGAACCATAGCCACTACGCCAGCAGACGATCGAACTAGTGTGATATAATGTTTCATGTAAAGCTCGAATGAGTGGCAGCAGATACCTATTTAGTTCTGGCTTGAATTGACAATTTCGTTTCCCTGATCTGGCGAAGACCGAAAATTCAGGATCATCGAGTCGATGGATCAACTTACCCGCAGGCTGCACTCAGCGTAACCATGGGTGCGTGTCTATATGCCCCCGTCTCTATATGCCCCCGTCTCTATATATGCCCCCGTCTCTATATATGCCCCCGTCTCTATATGCCCCCGTCTCTATATGCCCCCGTCTCTATATGCCCCCGTCTCTATAAGCAGATGACTGTATAAAAAAGGGACAGTACTTTTTTTGGGGGGGTGGGGTGGGGGGGTGGGGGGGAAATACGGGGTCGGCTCTATATTTCCACAGCTCTATATTCCCACATCTGGATTTGGATTTGGATTTGGATATTTATAACGCGCTCTATCTTTGCTGTAAGGGGTGCGTGTCTATATGCCCCCGTCTCTATATATATGCACAGCTTAGCAGACAGCGCTTTCTATCCTACCACACACACACAACAAGCATCAGTAGAGGAGGCACACTGATGTGAAGACTGAAAACAAGACACCACACACACACAACAAGCATCAGTAGAGGAGGCACACTGATGTGAAGACTGACAACAAGACACCACACACACACAGCAAGCATCAGTAGAGGAGGCACACTGATGTGAAAACTGACAACAAGACACCACACACACACAGTAAGCATCAGTAGAGGAGGCACACGGATGTGAAGACTGACAACAAGACACCACACACACACAAGCATCAGTAGAGGAGGCACACTGATGTGAAGACTGACAACAAAACACCACACACACACAGCAAGCATCAGTAGAGGAGGCACACGGATGTGAAGACTGACAACAAGACACCACACACACACAACAAGCATCAGTAGAGGAGGCACACGGATGTGAAGACTGACAACAAGACACCACACACACACAACAAGCATCGGTAGAGGAGGCACACTGATGTGAAGACTGACAACAAGACACCACACACACAACACTTGCGTACTACTCTGCAGCAAAAGCTGAAATGTCCCCTTTGCTCTGCGAACAAGCTCTTGTTTAATCCCACTTTGCGTTTTTCCGTGTTTTTTCAAATAGTCTCTCAGTTCTTTCACTTTCATGGAATCAAAAACAAACTCTTCGCGTGTTCGCAGGTCTCAAACAGGAACTACCACTGGCTGTTTACGTATGCTAGCGCAAGGACGGATAACTCTCACTCCCCCGTGTTTCGGGAATGCGCTCATAGAGCTCCGTCGAGATCGAGTCAAACGGGAGTTATCTTTTCCTACTTGTGGGCAAACGCGCGTCGCTTACAAAATCTGTGAAAGACACGACTGTTTTTGGAGCAGACAGTTTGTTGTTTCTACAATGGTGATCGCCTGCTGTGTGAAGAACTGCCACAATAGGCATGACAGCGAGAATGATCGACGTTTTTTTGTCATACCGCGTATTGCAACGCGAAAAGGCAAGGAAATGCTGGATCTCACAACTCAAAGGCGCCGTGAGTGGATTGCTCAACTGAACCTGAAGTCACTCACTTTTGACACTAAGGCAGATCGACGTTTTTGTTCGGATCACTTTGTAAATGGTGAGAATTTGTTATGTTTTGCGTTTTGTAACTTAACAAATTCTAGAAAAGACGGAAAGAGAGTATGCAGGACAGATTACAGGGGAGAAAGAAAGGCCAAGATTTGACTTTTTGATACTACAAAACAGTTTATTTCAGACCATTTTTGGTGATACGTCTTACTGAAAATAGTTTGCGTAATGACAACCTGTCTTAAATTATTCTTACGTTTTCATACGCTTTCCTCGTGATTCTTTGCGTTTTGACACCCTTTCACATAAATATTTTTTACGTAATTTCGTGTGTTTTTTTACGTGAAAAACGCAAGATCTTAGTTCTTTCGTGATGTTTAACCTTGCTAGCAATGAATGTAAATAAATCTGAGTAAAATGTTCTGCTCTTTTTCAGGAGCACCAGCCTACATTCGTGATGTGACAAGCCATAGCTGGAAGCCAGCGCTCAAACTGGGCCACACGAGAGGAGATATGCTGCTTGGAGGAGAAAAGTTGCTTGGTGAAAGGTATGATATGACGAAACTGTTTGCCCACAAGTAGGAAAAGATAACTCTGTTTGACTCGATGTCGACGGAGCTCTATAGCCCAACTTTTGACTTGAGTCGATTTCGACGCACAACTCAATATGAATAATGTAGCAATATTCATTAATTATTGATGTACTCTACTTTGTGCTTTGAGACATTAATACCGTTATTTAGGTGCGGTGCCTATGTTTGTGTGTCAGTAATCCTGAAAATGAGCGTTTTGTGTTCGAGCTGAGGACATGGGAACACTATGTACACGTCAAACCTTGTTTCAAAGGAAAGTGTTAGTCCGGTTAAAAACGGCCTGTTTAGCGCATATTCCCTTGTACATGCTTGTGTTGTAGTGGCCACACACAGGATCAACCGTGGGTCCGTTATGCAAGGGGGGAGGGTTTTTGTGAGGAGATTGACACCCCACAGGCTGCCATAAGCTCGGGAGGGAAGTTCACGACTACTCTTATACTCAAAACAAAATAGTTGTCCAGGTATGCATCCCGAAAATCTGCAGGAAAATCCACTGCCGAATACCATCCTGTCTTGAGGCTGACTGGATCAGGAAGTTTTTTGACAATTGAAGAAACTTTATTCACTGTTTACAAGGACGCCACACATGAAAAAAGGACGTAAATGTATGTACATGAACAGGATCAAGACTAACATCCAGTCTTGCGACTTAAACGCGCACGAATTTAGAGGCTGATCGAGTTATTCTCGAGACAGAACTGTCGGTTACTTTCATCGCACCCGTGCTGCTTGCTCGTGCTGGTCCAGCCTTGTTGATGACCTGCTGCGAGTCCTCGTGCTGCCCGCGTGGCCCGAGATGTCGCCGGGTTTGTTGTGTCTGGCGGCGGCTGGGTGACGGTTGACCTGTGACGGGGCTGGAGCGGATGGATTCTCAGCTGCTGGTGAGACCAGCGTCTGACGACTTGTGCACGATCGCTCCCCGGTAACATCTCGGCTTTGGGTCACGGGAAGTTTTTGGCCTGATGGTGTTGTAAGTTTTGGAAACTTTGGGGCCAAAGCGTCGGCACAGTCTATGTCGTATTCCCCGCGCCGATTGCTTTGATTACCTTCAAAGCAATACAGCCCTTGACCCTTTCAATTAGGTCTGCTTTCGTCCCCGACAATGGCTGTTGCATTTCCCGTAGGAACTGCTTCAATTCCGGTGTAGCATAATTGTTGGTTCACCGTAATTGTTGGTTCTGCGCATGTCCGTGGGCCGGAAGTCACAACGCGTTCGTCCTATAGTCCGTTTCGCCATTGCTCTGACAATCGAGACGACCCTCCGTAGAGAGAGAGAGAGAGAGAGAGAGAGAGAGAGAGAGAGAGAGAGAGAGAGAGAGAGAGAGAGAGAGAGAGAGAGAGAGAGAGATCACAATGTGAACAACTCGGGACACTGGAATCATCTCAGAGCTTCCCCATACTTCAGATCACACTTCGATTGTGCGTCGAAGTCGATCGATCGCGCATCGAGTTGTTTACATTGTGATCTCCGCTTCTCTCTCTCTCTCTCTCTCTCTCTCTCTCTCTCTCTCTCTCTCTCTCTCTCTCTCTCTCTCTCTCTCTCTCTCGTCGAAGTCGATCGATCGTGCATCGAGTTGCAAGTTTACATTGTGATCTCCGCCTCTCTCTCTCTCTCTCTCTCTCTCTCTCTCTCTCTCTCTCTCTCTCTCTCTCTCTCTCTCTCTCTCTCTCCCTCTCTCTCTCTCCGGAGGTTCGTCGATCGAAGTCGATCGATCGTGCATCGAGTTGCATGTTTACAGTGTGATCTCCGCCTCTCTCTCTCTCACTCTCTCTCGATCTCTCTCTTTCTGTCTCTCTATCTCTCTCTCTCTCTTTCTGTCTCTCTTTCTCTCTCTCTTTCTGTCTCTCTCTCTATCTCTCTTTCTCTCTCTCTACGGGGGGTCATCGAAGTCGATCAATCGCGCATCGAGTTGATTACATTGGGATATCCGCCTCTCTCTCCCTTTCTCTCTCTCTCTCTCTCTCTCTCTCTCTGTCCATCCCTGTCTCTGTCTGTCTGTCTGTCTGTCTGTCTGTCTCTCTCTCTCTCTCTCTCTCTCTCTCTCTCTCTCTCTCTCTCTCTCTCTCTCTCTCATGGCAGTTGTATCTCAAAAATTGTTTGGAATGATAATATGGCAGATGCATTTAGGGATAACCTTTGCACAGCTCTAGAGCAATCTGACTCCTTGATTAATAGTGATGACATTGTTGATGTAGACAGAGTCACAGAGGGACTCACATCTAGTCTATTGTGTGCCGCTGAGTTTATGCGGAGGCAGATTAGACCTAGTTTGAATATGTCAAATAACAGGTGGTATGACAAAGAGTGTGTATTAGCTAAAAAGCTAGCCAACAAGCACTTCCGCACTTTCAGACAATCACACTCTCTTCAAGATAAAGCCACTTACATTGCAAGCAGAAATAAATACAAATTATTGCTAAGAGTAAAGAAAAACATGTATCGACAACAAAATTAATGACCAGTGACATAATGTATCACATTAATGATACCAAGATGTTCTGGAAGAAAGTTAGAGCCTTAAGCAGGATCAATGTTCTTCCCAATATTGAGCCTGACAAGTGGGTACAGCATTTTCAGAGTATTTTTTGTCAATGAAGGAAGACATGTGAATGTAATCAATCCAACTAGAGTAGTCACTGATATGGCTGCACTCTAAACTCTGAAATTACTGAGACTGAAATTTGAGAGGCTGTCAGACACCTCAAGGCTAAAAAGGCTCCTGGTATAGATGGTATAATGAGTGAAATGGTAAAATGTTCTCTATCAAAACCCAAGCCATACCTTTTGAAGCTGTTCAATGCAATTTTTGAACAGGGTGTGTTCCCTGCTGTATGGTCCCATTCCTTAATTGTGCCTATACATAAGAAAGGTTCCTTCACTGACCCTGATAATTATAGAGGGATCTCTCTCACTAGTATCCTGAGCAAAGTATTCCTTCATATTTTGAATCAAAGACTCCAGGCATGGGCAGATGAAAGTGATATCATTGGTGAGGAGCAAGCTGGATGCAGGAGAGGCTATTCAACAATTGACAATATTTTTATATTATACAATGTCATACAGCGGTACCTTCGCAGACACAAGAAGCTGTATGTGTTGTTTGTCGACTTCAAAAAAGCTTTTGACACTGTTAACAGACATGCTCTCTGGGACATTTTGGATGGTTGTGGAGTCAGAGGTAAAATGCTTCAGATTCTGAAAGCAGTTTATAGCAAAGTAAAATGCAGTATTAGGTGCCAGGGCCAGGCATATGGGTGCTTTGAATGTCCCCGGGGGCTGAAACAGGGCTGTAAAATGTCTCCTTTACTATTTTCATACCTGGTTTCATACCTCAGTGGTGAAATAATTAGGAATGGAAAGCATGGTGTCCAGTTAGAGCCCAATGGAGTTGAATTGTTTGTATTGCTCTTTGTTGATGACATTGTGCTAATGTCTGATACGGTGCCTGGCCTACAGAACCAAATTAATAATTTAAAGGAGGCATCAGAGAGGCTTGGACTTCTTGTGAACACAGAGAAAACTAAAGTTGTTATTTTCAGGAATGGTGGTTATACAGCAGCACATGAAAGGTGGATGTTAGGTGATGCCAAACTAGAAATTGTCACTGAGCATAAATATCTAGGGGTATCCTTGTCAACCAGGTTATGCACAAACACTATGTTGTCTGGGATGGTTGCCAGAGCCAAATCTGCCTCTGTACAGATCATTAAATCTCTAAGAAAACTCACTTGTGTAACTCCTGATATCATGTACAAAATATTTGATGCACAAATACAGCCAATTCTGTTATATGGTTCAGAAATATGGGGCACTAATGACACTAGATGTATTGAAACTGTACATATGTTTGTGATGAAGTGGTTCCTTAACGTAGCAGCGAGAACTCCCAATGTAATGATCTATGAGGACACAGGTAGATATCCATTATATATCAATGCTGTACTCCGGACTGTAAAGTATTGGTTGAAACTCCTGAAAATGGATCAAGACAGATATCCATATCAAGTGTATATGTCAATGTACAAGTCTCTTGACACCGGTGCTCAAACCAACTGGGCTGCAGGTATTAAAAGTATTTTGTTGAAATACAAATTTGATAGAGAATGGGAAAACCAAATAGTTGATAATGAATCATCATTTATAAAGCTACTCAGAAACAAAATGATTGATCAGTATGTGAACCAATGGAAAAATGGTATTCTTGATAGCAACAGATATTCTTTTTATAGACTATTTAAACAGACTCATTGTACAGAACCATATCTTTACATACTGGATAAGAAGGTTTTTCGAGATATTTGCATCCGTTTTAGATTTGGCATAAGTGAACTTTTCTCACATAAGCATAGATACAGTGCTCCCAATTCTTCAGCTGTCTGTCCTGTGTGTATGGAATCAGATGAAGATGAAAAACACTTCTTAATACAATGTCCAGCCATGTATGATTTAAGAGAGAAATACATTATCCCATGTATCCAGAATGATATCACTGACCCCATATGTTGAGCTTAACATGCAAGTAAAATATACTTGATTGTCATTTACTATCACTGATACTGCTTCCTCTACTGTAGTTATGCATGATCTGACTGTACAGGTTGCACCTCATCTTTGTTATACACCATGGTAGAAGATTGCATCATGGTTGCAGCATCACTCTAGTCAACTCTTTGACACGAATTAAGTCAAGTAGGGTTACCGAGATGAAGGACAAATGGGGACATATGGATGAACAGATGCAAAGACACAAGAGAATGATGCAGTCACACACACACAAACACACACACACACACACACACACACACACACACACACACACACACACACACACACCAAGAGTGACTGAATCAGGTCACCAGAGAATGAGACAAACATAGACAAGGAAGATTAAAGTGAAACTTTTCTTCTTCTTTTTTATACAGTGCCCACAGTCATGTGTCATCCTGTAAAACACAATGGCTGGTGAGCCAAAAAGACTTCAGTCATGACTCGAAATTCAAGGCAAAATTCAAGCATACAAACCTTGTTAAATGATTAGACAAAGTCAACAAGCAAATGGGGAAATGCTTTTTAACTCTCTGAGTGCCACAGTCCAAACATTCAGACAGAGATGGTGAAATGCCACAGTGTGAATTTTTGGCCATTGGGCTGCAGCTATGTGTGTTAAACTTTCACTAATTCACTCTCTATTGGTTAAAATCTATATTTTTATCGATCAAAGAGAGCACAGCACACATCATTCATAGCCAGTCTGCCGTTGATTAGAAATAAAATAAATTAAAAGTAAATGCATGAAAGATATGTGGGAGGATGGGTGGTTGATGTGTGTGAACCCCAGGCAAGTTGGTGTTACTACAACATCATGAAGTCTGAGGAAGTGTTATGTGACTTGGTTCCCATTTGATAAGAGGAGGATGGCTCAGATTCCTTCATCTCTGAGTAACTGCAGCATGGAATATTTTTCATGCTGTTGTCCTATTTTGGCATTAGCAGAGCTTCAAGAGGGAGACAGGCAAATATGTATTGGATTCCATCCCATTGTGGACCTGATGACATTTTCATGACCAGTCCATGCTTCTCGAGACATTTTTATGCATGCTGTTTGCTGTAAGTTGCTGTGTGGCTTTACAAATGGACTGAATGAGAATACCAGAGGGTGTAATGTGTTCACTTCACAAAAGCTTCCTATTCATGCTGTGCTATGGCAAGAAATCCATTCCAAATTTAGACTTGATGATGATTTTGAAAGTACATCATGATGGAATTTGGTACTACCAACCTACTCTCCTGTAAGAGTAATTAGACTGAGTTGTTTCCCTTCTTTGATTATCTTTACAGCAAAAACTTGAGCAAGAAATCTGTACCAAATTTAATGACCTGGTTGGTGAAACTGAAAAAATGTAGAGATTGTGCAGAGAAGGTACCTTTAAAAATCTTTGTGGTGCTTACATAACACTGTAATTATTGAGTTTCACCTGTATGAGAACTGATGAACATATGTTGGCCTGCTAGCTCCACACTCCTTACATGTAAATTGTTTGTGTGGTTGACTGTGCTACATATAATGACATCTGTCCTACTGTTGCAGATGATGAAACCCTATGTGTCATCTGTCAGGGGAGATAAGGGGTGTCAGCAGAAAGTACATCCAATACATCAAAGAATAACCAATGACTTGGTTTCTGTTTCTGTAATGACAGTACATTTGCAATATACAAGAGTAATCTACAAGAGCATAAATGCTGTATTTATGCAAATCCCTCATGTTGACAACAAGGCTAAGTACAAACCTCAGCTACTAGCCAGTTAGCAGGTGCCACAAGAGAGTAACAAAAGCTGCGCCCCATGAACTGCTCAGAGAGGGGGGAAAGGGTGTGCACATTTAGGCACACTCACCAAACACACCAATATACTTGCACGCGCTTACACCCCCTTCCCGAAACACACACAATGGCACGCACGACTGCTGTTCTGTCTCTGTCTGTCTGTCTGTCTGTCTGTCTGTCTGTCTGTCTGTCTGTCTGTCTGTCTGTCTGTCTGTCTGTCTGTCTGTCTCTCTCTCTCTCTCTCTCTCTCTCTCTCTCTCTCTCTCTCTCTCTCTCTCCTCTTGCACACATTCACTCTTCCTGTGTGTGTGTGTGTGTGTCTTACTGACTCTGTCTCTCCCTTCTTGAGGGAGTAAGCATTAAGGTTAACATCCTTTCAGACATAAATTGGGTAGACTCCAACTACTCAAATGAACAGTGGCTGCCTAATGGCTACAGTTTTAGGCACTGCCTGACTCACCCCCTAATCTGTGGAAGGAAGATAGGAAAAATCCAGAACGCATTAAAAATCTTCCTTGACGAGGATATTACTATGGTCAATATATCATTCAACAATCAGGCAGGCAGTCCTCTTATACATACATAAGTTAAATTCACAGTGAGGTGTTTGCAACGCATCATACAGCTGCATGATATTGAGAATTATTTAGTGGGTGTGGTGTATGACCTGTACTTGCTTGTGGCTAGTGGCTGCATTGTTTGACCTGTAATTGCTAGTGAATGTGGTGTATGACCTGTGCTTGGTGTGTCTTTTGAAGTATGATTTCTCCACGGTTTGTGGAATAAATAGTGATTATTTTCCTTTCGTGTACTGTTATATATTATGTATATATTGACTGGATTATTCTTTCTCGGTTCTATGTCCGGGAAGTAAAACGCTCGTTACAGTGTTCACATTTAAAGCTGCCTCTGTGTTAACTGTCATGATGCTGGTTAATAAATTTGCAGTCTTCAAAGGCACTGTTGTTTTATGCTCCTCTCTCTGTGTGTTCCTTGTTAATACTGACATACTATAAAGCCCTACAGGGATTGTATATGGTTGTTTTTTTATAAAGGATGTGCATGTCACTGCTTTTGCAGGTACATGTGTTTGCTTTTTTCTTTGTTGCCTGGTGTCAACAGAAAGTACATCCAATACATCAGAGATTAACCAATGACTTGGTTTCTGCATGTTTCTCTAATGACAGTACATTTGCAATATACAAGAGTAATCTACAAGAAATAAATGCTGTTTTTATGCAAATCCCTCATGTTGACAACAATGCTAAGTATAGAACCTCATCTACTAGCCATTAGCAGGTACCACAAGAGAGTAACAGAAGCTGCGCCCCATGAACTGCTCAGAGAGGGGGGAAAGGGTGTGCAAATTTAGGCACACTCACCAAACACACAAATACACTCGCACGCGCTTACACCCCCTTCCCCAAACACACACACACTCTAATGACAGTACATTTGCATTATACAGGAGCAATCTACAAGAGCATAAATGCTGTATTTAAGCAAATCCCTCATATGTTGACAACACTCGCACGCACTTCACCCCCTTCCCCAAACACACACAATGGCACGCCATGAAAGTATAGCAGTGCGCTGGGCAACCCGCGAGTACTTAACTAGGTTACCTAGAGCGTCAAATTATCTCAGTGGGTCAGGGGAGTGTTCAGGCGCGGTTACCAGAGTACTGGCTGAGGACGACTTGGATTGTGCAGGAAGAAATTGGCAATGAGCTATTGGCGTGGGTCACAGACGTTAACCTTCATGACTACTGCAATTATCCCAA
>JAWQFJ010023916.1:0-13727 GCA_034096865.1 Theodoxus fluviatilis | reverse complement strand
GTGACCATCCAAGTGAAAACAAAGCTAAAGCTGGAAAAATGACTACATGAAATTTCTCAACCACAAATCTATTTAGTTGTCAATACAAATTCCTCAGAATTTATCATATTCATAGCACATATAATTAATGTTGAACTTCAGTGTAAAGCTACAGCAATACACAAGTGACATAGTTCCCTGGCAACTTTGCTGGGCATTTTATTAGCTTTGTTTTCACTTGGAAGCTCACATTTCTTCACAAAGTGCCATGCACTTGCCTTGGCAGAGTGAGGCTTGGCTGCGTGTGGAGTTCCTGAAGTCTGCATCACTTCTCGCTCCACCTCCATCTCCATCTCCTCCTCTGGAATTCCTTTGGTTTCCATCTCTCCCTTCTTTCTCACTTCCTCCCCGTTCCCTTCACTCAGATGGCAAGTCTGGCTGGAAGGATCTGCCTGCTGTGATGGGGTCTTGGGCAGCGCAGCGCCGTTGTCAGTGCAGTCTTGGACCGCACTCTCAGTGTGGCTCCTGCCCTTGGCAGTCCCAGACACAGCTACGCTTCCACTCCTTGAGGCAGGACTCATTGAGATTTGGGGCGTGACAACTCTCTAAAACAAACACGGAGGAAAATTTAACAATGAGCAGTCCAGTGGAAACTGCAGGTGAAGGCAGACAGGAGAAGGTGGTGCTAATAGAAGTGTGACAGAAGACGAATAGAGTCGAGTTGGAAGGATGGGGGTGGGGTGGGGTGGGGGGAAGGAAGTGGAGGAGGGGGGGCAGACGCTGAAGGATCAGAAGTGGCAGGAGCAGGAGCAGGTGTGGGAGCAGGAGGAGTGGAAGGAAGTAAAGCAGCAGCAAATGAAGAAGCAGGGGCATGCAAGGGCAGGAGGAGGAGCAGGAGATGGAGCATGAAGCAGCATGAAGGAGCAGGACAAGGTGGAGGAGGAGCAGCAGGAGGGGGAAAATGTCCCATGCAAGGACACGGTGGAGAAGGATAAAGGAGATGGGAAAGATGAGAAATCAAAGACAATAGTGGTCATGATGAATAGCAAAGAGGAGCAGCGGTAGCAGGAGCTATGTGTGTGTGTGTGTGTGTGTGTGTGTGTGTGTGTGTGTGTGTGTGTGTGCATGCATTCGTGCACCTCTGTGTGTGCTTGTGTGGGCATATGTGTGTGTGTGTGTGTATGTGTGTGTGTGTGTGTGTGTGTGTGCTTGTGTGGGCATATGTGTGTGTGTGTATGCTTGTGTGTGCATATGTGTGTGTATGTGTGTGTGTGTCTGTGTGTGTGTGCATATGCGTGTTTGTGTGTGTGTGCATGTGCATGCATGCATGTGTGCATTTGTGTGTGTGTGTACAAATGTATCATATGTGCAAGTGCATGCCTGCGCACACATGCTCCTGTGTGTGTATGAATGTGTGTTTGCATGTGCACATACGTCCATGCCTGTGTAGGCGTGTGTGAGCGAGTGACTGATTGAAATCAGAATAAAATCCACAAGACAGTGATGATTAGACCTGAAGAGATTCTCCAAAGCTGCAGAAAGGCCTAAAACCTCACCTGACTGCCAGCACTTTTGGCAGGCCTGGAGGAGCCTTGCAAGTCCGTGTCAATGAACCAACCACAAGGTGGCACTTTGGGGGCTGGGGCTGATGGCGGCTTTGAGGAGGCTTTTCCAGCGTTACGCTTGTACATGTCACACACCATCTTGTTCAGAAGGTTGGGGGGCTGAGGTAACGAGACAAAGTTTTCAGATCAATACATTACCCAAGACAGTGTGGTTCAACACGAGAGCACAATGGCAGGTGAGTGGGTGAGACTCAAGATTCAAAATTTGAAAGCATCCAGTTCTCCACGAAAAGAAAACATTATTTCTAATCTTCTCTCACTCCTCAAACTCTGACATCAATTATGGTCCTCACACACACACACACACACACACACACACACACACACACACACACACACACACACACACACACACACACACACACACACACACACACACAGACACCAACCTCTTTAGCATATGAACCATTTTTCAAACATGAAAAAGACATTTATGTATGTAAAGAAAATCTGTCATCAGTATAAGAGATTGGATATTGACAGGGTAAAATCTTATTTTTGATGGCTGCATTGCATCAGCATAAGATTGATAATTCCTTTTGGAGTGGCATGGCATTGTGATGTCTTCAAAGAAGTAAGCTCCATGACACTGGCAGAAATTTCATGATTTTAAAGCATACCAGGAATTGTTTTGAGTCAGAAACACTGAGACTCCAAATGACTAAAATTGATAGTCTCCAGGAACAAAGGCTACTAGAAACTTCCTACAGCTGAGCAACTGGAGCAGGCCTTGAAACTGAAAGCTCTGTGGCTGTTGAGATGGGAGGCATTCCGCAACACCTCCATGTGTCTAACAAGTGCAAACTTTCAATCCCATTTTCACAAGCACAACCACAACACAACAAGCAAGTTATCTTACCTTCTTCTGCATGTCTTCAGTCTCTGATGAGTCTGACGAACTGTCACTAGAAAAATGAGACAAGTGTGTTTTCATCATCACATTATTTTTGTCAAGTTGTGAAGAAAGCTGTCAAGGAACCCAACATTTCTCTGTCTGCAAGTCCTGATCTGTGATGTGCAGAAAGAATGATCCAGTACTGCACATCTCTGTCTTTACACCCATCACCCCAAAGTTTGCTCAAACAACTTTGAAAACATGAAATGTGTTTATCTTTGAATCATGAGGCCTGTGCTATATGGAACACATAACAAGTCAGGATAAAGAAAAAAAAGAGGAAAGAACAGTGAAGCATGTTAGATTGCTCACAGCTCTCTCAGGAAATGTGGAAGCTGGTACAAATCTGAAATAAATTGCTAATGTTTTTCTTATTCTGATGCCAAGTGAAAATAATGCATGATGTGCAGAATTATGATGACAAATATTCTGTTATTGATCATGCTGCAATGACAAACATGTACAAAACATCATTTAAGATTTTTGCAGCCTATGAGCGGATAGAGAGACAGCAGGTTTTATTCACTTGAATTCTGATATTCAACCTGCACTGTACAGTCAACACTGTAACAGGGTTTGGGTTCTGTATAAGGCACACAAAAATGAAGTTCTGCTTACAGCAACACAACTGACCCCATTTTTTTCCTGTCGACCCCAAACTTTTTTTCTGATCCGGGATGGGGGCTGGGGGGGGGGGGTGGGGGGCTGGGGGGGGGGGGGCTGGGGGGGCCAGGAGGGGGGGTGGGTTTAGGGGCAAATACTAAAGCCAAACAACAAACAGTGTGCAGTCCAATCTTCCCAATTAGCACTATTTAAGTTTTAAAATAGCTTTCCCAGCAAGAGAGACGTTTTGAATTATGTTTTGTATACATTACATTTCTTTAAACACACACAAATGTGTGCGGTCTGATTAAAATTTTACAAAGTCAGGCCAATCTACCAAACCTGATTTTATTGGCCATGTAACCATAATGACAACAACTTTCTTTTTCTTTTTTTTTCCTTAGGATGTGGTCTTCTACACGGCTAGAATATAGTCTCACCTGGATTGCGAGTACCTCCTCTTCTTGGCAGCGCCTTGCAGGCTGTCCAGAGATACTGCGGAAGTCCCCCTCTCTTCCCTCTCCTCTGCCACAATGATCTCATAGGCTGCAAGTACAATTATCCCATAGGCTGTAACACAGTGTAAGTACAATTATCCCATAGGCTGTAACACAGTGTAAGTACAATTATCCCACAGGCTGTAAGTACAATTATCCCATGGGCTGTAACACAGTGTAAGTACAATTATCCCATAGGCTGTAACACAGTGTAAGTACAATTATCTCATAGGCTGTAACACAGTGTAAGTACAATTATCCCACAGGCTGTAAGTACAATTATCCCACAGGCTGTAAGTACAATTATCCCACAGGCTGTAAGTACAATTATCCCACAGGCTGTAAGTACAATTATCCCACAGGCTGTAAGTACAATTATCCCACAGGCTGTAAGTACAATTATCCCACAGGCTGTAAGTACAATTATCCCACAGGCTGTAAGTACAATTATCCTGCAGGCGGTAAGAACAATTATCCCATAGGCTGCAGGTGCAGTTATCCCATAGGCTGTGAGTACAATTATCCCATAGGCTGTGAGTACAATTATCCCATAGGTTGTGAGTACAATTATCCCATAGGTTATAAGTACAAATATCCCATAGGCTGTAAGTACAATGATCCAATGGGCTGTAACACACTGTACGTGTAATTATCCCATAAGTTGTAAGTACAATGATCCCATGGGCTTTAAGTACAATGATCCCATGGGCTGTAACACAGTGAAAGTACAATTATCTCATGGGCTGTAGGTGAACAGCCACAGTCGGCACATGGTTACCAAAAGAGTTCTGACATGTGATAGTTGATATCATTTTCAGCTCAATACAGAATGCATAATAATTGGAGGGGAAATTATCACACACAGAAGTGTTAGGTTTTTCCATCAAAGATATTTCCATCAAACTCCTGTGACACTCAGAAAGTTAAAACAGTATTGTCAACATGAAATTAAGATCAAACTAAACCATTTCACACAGTTTGTCTTTTCAAAGAACTAGTTCTGCTCAAAATCAAATCACATGTCCACTTTGTTGAAATTTTATGATAAGCCAATTGTGATAATGACAATAATGTCTGAAACAAAATTATAACCATTCCTCTAATATGGAAAAATATATGTTTTGGATAAAAAGACTACAATTCTGAAATAAGTGCAAAATGATACTAAACTTTTGCATGTCAAGGATACATGAGCAACACTGAATAGTTTATCCTAACCTACCATTGTGATGGACGAAAGAGTACAATACATAGCAATAAATATCTGGAACAAAGTTGAATGGCTTACATGTGGTATGCAAAGGGAACACTGTTGTCTTCTTCAAGCACCTTTTGCAATTAATGAATAACAAGTACAGACAACTCTGGAAGTAAGAGTGGTACTACAAGACTCTTTCAGACAGGTCTCCCCACTCTACTAGAACCATCATGTTGCAGAAATTATGACATTTGTTAGGGAGGCAGAAAATGCATTTATGATTTTACCTTTCTCCACCAACTTTTGGAAGGCTCTCCGATTCCTTCTGGCATATTCCCTGCAAGCAGACAACAAATCATATCAAAGGCATGTTCTTGCTACTCCCACAAAAGCAAAGCATCATGGTGAAAACCATGTAAGAATAAAGTGTCTGTTCTTTGAATGTCACATAAATGTTTAATGCACCTAAACTATCTTACATGTACAATAGAAGAGAATGCAGAATTCCTATTCACAATGCTCCTAAATGTGACACTATCACTCCCTTTACTTCTGAGGATGTTTTTGGCCCAAGAAGGGAACAAGAGTCAAACAGTTCATTCAGTGACATGGGAACATGCTGGCATTTATCCATACATTGTTGGTCTGTTGTGATCCAATATGATTCTGGGTTTGATAAAACTCTACCAGCCTGTTACATAGCCTTCCCCTTGATTTTCTTCATTTAGGGGTATGATATAAATTTTCTTCCTGGATTCGGAACGGCTATGAACCTTCATGATTCACTTGGCTCAACATTTGTTTACATGCCTCATGCCATGCACAAATCACTAGCAAACAAAGGTTACCCTGAACAGAACTATTTCTTTAATGTATAATAACGGTATTCAAGATAAACAAGGTAAGCGTACCAATACTAATGGATAATAAACATGCCAGTTTCCAAAGATTGCACACAATGAATTAATTGATTGATATTGTCATATGGTTGCAACCACAAAATAAAGAAAAGATTCAGTCCTTGAAGTTTCACTTCCTATTAATGTTCACCACTAAGGAGAGGGGTTTATTCGGAAAAGTTCGGTTCCTTTTTCCAAAACTCATTTCACATACACAGGGGACTGAGGACAGAGAGAGAGGACAGGTGTCAGCCTACTCATCCAATTTGTTAATGATGGCAGACTTGTTGATGAGGGAACAGGTTGGAGATTATCCACATTGAATCTTGGGCAACAAATTGGTGGGAAGGGTCCCTTCGCCTCTGGTGACCTGACCACCAGGTGTACAGGTGTAGACCGTAGACGGTAGTGGCATAGGTCTCGCTTGTCTGAGATCCAGAGCCAAACTGGTTCACTGGGTCCGTCCCTCCCTGCTATATCCAAACTCCACCGTCCCTTGGTATCACAGACTGTCAGCAGCCCTCCATTGAATCCCTGATCTCTCATGAAGGGTGGAGGCACGCTTGTTGTCTCAGTGATGATAACTTATCAAGGGACAATGGCATCTTCTCCCTGGAGGAGTCCTCCACTGTCTCCCCTCTATCCTATTGTTTCATTATCAAGTCTTTCTGTCTTTCTTCATTTCATTAATTTCGGCTGACCACCTGCAGTCCCCCCCCCCCCCCCAGAGGGGGTCAACTCTCCACACTATCAGGCACCAACCACGTAGGGTTCTACTTCTGTAACACAGCCACTTTGATCCATTCAGTTACATTTGAACACAATGCAGTTCCTAGAAAACTGAAAACTTCCAGTCATAAAAAAACCCATCCAAAACAAAAGCACACAATGGGAGTGGTTGCAAGCGACCTTACCCATACTGCTGTTGCAGGTCATCTGCCATGGAGCTGGTGACAGCTTTGCTCTGCGGCAGCACTGGCAGTCCCATCCTGGAGGTCTGCACATACTGCAAGCATGCACAGCACAAACAGCATTGGCGCTGTCCATCTACACAGCTGATATAATGTCCATGTTTAGTGTAATGGCAGCATCACCACCACTACCACCAATCATAACACAAAGCAGCAAAAGAGCAGACGCAACAGTACCAACACCAATTGTGACAACAATGTTCCTAACACAGAGACAAAGTCCCACCAGGGAACAGACAGAAAAAAGAAAACGAGGGCTTCATCTATGATCTAATGACATGCAGCCATTATGATAAGGAACTGATGATTACTCAATGTCACTAATAGTAACAACACAACATCATCACCACCATCACCACTGCTATCAAATATCATAATCTATAAGTGGGTTTTTTTGCAAAAATCTGTAGATTTCACTAAATGAAAAACCTCTCATGAGTTCCCAGTTAAGTTGTAATCAGTGCTGAACCAATGTCATCATCATCATCATCATCATGACTGGTACCACCACCACCACCGTTGTCATCGTCGTCGTCATCATCATCATCATCCATCATCATCATCATCATCATCATCATCATCATCATCATCATCATCATCATCATCATCATCATCGTTTCTATAACCTAATTCGTTTCCGAGATCAGTACACTTTACATTAGCATAAATTTCTCCCCCTCCTAACCTTGGGGGCGAATGCTACCCTACCTGTCGGACTCTGTACAGAAGCTGCTTGTCTCCAAAGTATGGACTGGGGTTCTGCTGGGGGGTGCTCCTCCCCTTATCCCCTCCATTGCCCCCTTCCTCTTCATCTCTGCCCTGAAAATGAACATTAAATCACCATCAACCACGACGACTGTTGCCGTGTTGGCAAACACCAGCGAAACCCCTGGTGTACTGATGCAAAGGTAGAAGAAATGATACGCTGGCAATACTTGTAAGACTGAAAAATAGACACTGCAAATGCAATATTTGAAAATAGACGTGACCGCACGGTAAATCAGGACAGTAAATTTTACTGTTTGAAATCCGTCACAATCAGAGATCCGGTCAGGCCTGTGTCTTTACAACCCTACGGTCTACCCTGTCACACTCACTTGTATTCACGTTGTATTGATTGCGAGGGAGGATTTTTTTCGAGAAAAAAATTCAAAGGCCGTAATGGGGATTTCATTGTCCGTAGTACTATCATTTTAATATATAATTTACTTGACTGTTTGTTTGTTAATTTATTAGCTTATGAATATGAAAAGCTCTATCGTGAGTGTCGATAACTAGATTTAGATTATCTAATCGGCGAGCCAAGGGAAACTCCAGATCGTGCTGAGACTGAGATGAAGACCCTTCAACTTCCGACAATCATACGGAAACACAAACAGTAACAGCAGAGCACGAAAACAATTGTAGTAAACCTTACACAAAGCACACAGTATTGGGCAGATCCACACGTGCTTCCAAAAACTTGCTAGATCGAGAGTTACGTCCCTTGTATGTGTTAAGTTGTCTTCAAACCGAAGATGCTTTAAAGGGAGGCAACTAGCGAGAAGTCGTGGGTTCGGTATTCGCCTAAGGTCCTAAACAATTTATGTCTGTTCTATGCAGGGTTTACGGCTCTTTTCCAGTAAACAACTCCAGAATCGAATCTAGTGGCTGCCCTGCTTTTAGCCACAACCACTTCCTTCCCTCAAAATGGGATTGTGCTATACCTGACACATATACGAAGAAACCATCACTAGGTAACAGTATTAATTAATCAAAGCAATATGTACAATACATCAATAGTTCACGAAAATTGATGTATCATTCAAATCGTTTTGGATTGAAGACGAATCCTGAGGCGTGTTCAAGACACCTACCGGTACGTACCGGTACGTACCGGTAGCATCTTGAACGACTTGTTACGGCTACCGGTACGTACCGGCATAATTGTTGGTTCACCGTAATTGTTGGTTCTGCGCATGTCCGTGGGCCGGAAGTCACAACGCGTTCGTCCTATAGTCCGTTTTGCCATTGCTCTGACAATCGAGACGACCCTCCGTAGAGAGAGAGAGAGAGAGAGAGAGAGAGAGAGAGAGAGAGAGAGAGAGAGAGATCACAATGTGAATAACTCGGGACACTGGAATCATCTCAGAGCTTCCCCATACTTCAGATCACACTTCGATTGTGCGTCGAAGTCGATCGATCGCGCATCGAGTTGTTTACATTGTGATCTCCGCTTCTCTCTCTCTCTCTCTCTCTCTCTCTCTCTCTCTCTCTCTCTCTCTCTCTCTCTCTCTCTCTCCGGAGGTTCGTCGATCGAAGTCGATCGATCGTGCATCGAGTTGCAAGTTTACATTGTGGTCTCCGCCTCAATCTCTCTCTCTCTCTCTCTCTCTCTCTCTCTCTCTCTCTCTCTCTCTCTACGGAGGTTCGTCGATCGAAGTCGATCGATCGTGCATCGAGTTGCATGTTTACATTGTGATCTCCGCCTCTCTCTCTCTCTCTCTCTCTCTCTCTCTCTCTCTCTCTTTCTGTCTCTCTCTCTCTCTCTCTCTCTCTCTCTCTCTCTCTCTCTTTCTGTCTCTCTCTCTCTCTCTCTCTTTCTGTCTCTCTCTCTATCTCTCTTTCTCTCTCTACGGGGGGTCATCGAAGTCGATCAATCGCGCATCGAGTTGATTACATTGGGATATCCGCCTCTCTCTCTCTCTCTCTCTCTCTCTCTCTCTCTCTCTCTCTCTCTCTCTCTCTCTCTCTCTCTCTGTCCATCCCTGTCTCTCTCTGTCTGTCTGTCTGTCTCTCTCTCTCTCTCTCTCTCTCTCTCTCTCTCTCTCTCTCATGGCAGTTGTATCTCAAAAATTGTTTGGAATGATAATATGGCAGATGCATTTAGGGATAACCTTTGCACAGCTCTAGAGCAATCTGACTCCTTGATTAATAGTGATGACATTGTTGATGTAGACAGAGTCACAGAGGGTCTCACATCTAGTCTATTGTGTGCCGCTGAGTTTATGCGGAGGCAGATTAGACCTAGTTTGAATATGTCAAATAACAGTTGGTATGACAAAGAGTGTTAATTAGCTAAAAAGCTAGCCAACAAGCACTTCTGCACTTTCAGACAATCACACTCTCTTAAAGATAAAGCCACTTACATTGCAAGCAGAAATAAATACAAATTATTGCTAAGAGTAAAGAAAAACAGGTATCGACAACAAATGACCAGTGACATAATGTATCACATTAATGATACCAAGATGTTCTGGAAGAAAGTTAGAGCCTTAAGCAGGATCAATGTTCTTCCCAATATTGAGCCTGACAAGTGGGTACAGCATTTTCAGAGTATTTTTGATGTCAGTTATGGAAGACATGTGAATGTAATCAATCCAACTAGAGTAGTCACTGATATGGATGACTGCACTCTAAACTCTGAAATTACTGAGACTGAAATTTGAGAGGCTGTCAGACACCTCAAGGCTAAAAAGGCTCCTGGTATAGATGGTATAATGAGTGAAATGGTAAAATGTTCTCTATCAAAACCCAAGCCATACCTTTTGAAGCTGTTCAATGCAATTTTTGAACAGGGTGTGTTCCCTGCTGTATGGTCCCATTCCTTAATTGTGCCTATACATAAGAAAGGTTCCTTCACTGACCCTGATAATTATAGAGGGATCTCTCTCACTAGTATCCTGAGCAAAGTATTCCTTCATATTTTGAATCAAAGACTCCAGGCATGGGCAGATGAAAGTGATATCATTGGTGAGGAGCAAGCTGGATGCAGGAGAGGCTATTCAACAATTGACAATATTTTTATATTATACAATGTCATACAGCGGTACCTTCGCAGACACAAGAAGCTGTATGTGTTGTTTGTCGACTTCAAAAAAGCTTTTGACACTGTTAACAGACATGCTCTCTGGGACATTTTGGATGGTTGTGGAGTCAGAGGTAAAATGCTTCAGATTCTGAAAGCAGTTTATAGCAAAGTAAAATGCAGTATTAGGTGCCAGGGCCAGGCATATGGGTGCTTTGAATGTCCCCGGGGGCTGAAACAGGGCTGTAAAATGTCTCCTTTACTATTTTCATACCTGGTTTCATACCTCAGTGGTGAAATAATTAGGAATGGAAAGCATGGTGTCCAGTTAGAGCCCAATGGAGTTGAATTGTTTGTATTGCTCTTTGTTGATGACATTGTGCTAATGTCTGATACGGTGCCTGGCCTACAGAACCAAATTAATAATTTAAAGGAGGCATCAGAGAGGCTTGGACTTCTTGTGAACACAGAGAAAACTAAAGTTGTTATTTTCAGGAATGGTGGTTATACAGCAGCACATGAAAGGTGGATGTTAGGTGATGCCAAACTAGAAATTGTCACTGAGTATAAATATCTAGGGGTATCCTTGTCAACCAGGTTATGCACAAACACTATGTTGTCTGGAATAGTTGCCAGAGCCAAATCTGCCTCTGTACAGGTCATTAAATCTCTAAGAAAACTCACTTGTGTAACTCCTGATATCATGTACAAAATATTTGATGCACAAATACAGCCAATTCTGTTATATGGTTCAGAAATATGGGGCACTAATGACACTAGATGTATTGAAACTGTACATATGTTTGTGATGAAGTGGTTCCTTAACGTAGCAGCGAGAACTCCCAATGTAATGATCTATGAGGACACAGGTAGATATCCATTATATATCAATGCTGTACTCCGGACTGTAAAGTATTGGTTGAAACTCCTGAAAATGGATCAAGACAGATATCCATATCAAGTGTATATGTCAATGTACAAGTCTCTTGACACCGGTGCTCAAACCAACTGGGCTGCAGGTATTAAAAGTATTTTGTTGAAATACAACTTTGATAGAGAATGGGAAAACCAAATAGTTGATAATGAATCATCATTTATAAAGCTACTCAGAAACAAAATGATTGATCAGTATGTGAACCAATGGAAAAATGGTATTCTTGATAGCAACAGATATTCTTTTTATAGACTATTTAAACAGACTCATTGTACAGAACCATATCTTTACATACTGGATAAGACGGTTTTTCGAGATATTTGGATCCGTTTTAGATTTGGCATAAGTGAACTTTTCTCACATAAGCATAGATACAGTGCTCCCAATTCTTCAGCTGTCTGTCCTGTGTGTATGGAATCAGATGAAGATGAAAAACACTTCTTAATACAATGTCCAGCCATGTATGATTTAAGAGAGAAATACATTATCCCATGTATCCAGAATGATATCACTGACCCCATATGTTGAGCTTAACATGCAAGTAAAATATACTTGATTGTCATTTACTATCACTGATACTGCTTCCTCTACTGTAGTTATGCATGATCTGACTGTACAGGTTGCACCTCATCTTTGTCATACACCATGGTAGAAGATTGCATCATGGTTGCAGCATCACTCTAGTCAACTCTTTGACACGAATTAAGTCAAGTAGGGTTACCGAGATGAAGGACAAATGGGGACATATGAATGAACAGATGCAAAGACACAAGAGAATGATGCAGTCACACACACACAAACACACACACACACACACACACACACACACACACACACACACACACACCAAGAGTGACTGAATCAGGTCACCAGAGAATGAGACAAACATAGACAAGGAAGATTAAAGTGAAACTTTTCTTCTTTTTTTATACAGTGCCCACAGTCATGTGTCCTCCTGTAAAACACAATGGCTGGTGAGCCAAAAAGACTTCAGTCGTGACTCGAAATTCAAGGCAAAATTCAAGCATACAAACCTTGTTAAATGATTAGACAAAGTCAACAAGCAAATGGGGAAATGCTTTTTAACTCTCTGAGTGCCACAGTCCAAACATTCAGACAGAGATGGTGAAATGCCACAGTGTGAATTTTTGGCCATTGGGCTGCAGCTATGTGTGTTAAACTTTCACTAATTCACTCTCTATTGGTTAAAATCTATATTTTTATCGATCAAAGAGAGCACAGCACACATCATTCATAGCCAGTCTGCCGTTGATTAGAAATAAAATAAATTAAAAGTAAATGCATGAAAGATATGTGGGAGGATGGGTGGTTGATGTAGTGTGAACCCCAGGCAAGTTGGTGTTACTACAACATCATGAAGTCTGAGGAAGTGTTATGTGACTTGGTTCCCATTTGATAAGAGGAGGATGGCTCAGATTCCTTCATCTCTGAGTAACTGCAGCATGGAATATTTTTTATGCTGTTGTCCTATTTTGGCATTAGCAGAGCTTCAAGAGGGAGACAGGCAAATATGTATTGGATTCCATCCCATTGTGGACCTGATGACATTTTCATGACCAGTCCATGCTTCTTGAGGCAATTGGTGAGCAATTCACAAATAACCAAGGAGTAGTCTGAGTAAGAGGAATCTATTTCTTAGTATTTGCTGAACACAGTTCAGCCTACCTTTGTTGTTAGCAGCCCCAGCCAAAAAGTCATGTAAAGTGTGCATGCTTGTGTGGCGGTAAATGCAGAACACAAATCTCATATAGTTTTCTAGAACACCCATGTCCTTTTATAAATCCCCACACAAATGAATCAATTTAAAACTAAGCAAAAGGGAGTGCAACAAATACACTTTCAGACAAAGTAGTTATCAAGCTTTATTGGGAACACATGAAATATGGACATGACAGTTGCTGCCACAGGTGGTACTCACGACTCCCCATTTAATGGAGACCTCTACAGTGTTAAAACATCTTGCACTACCACCAAGAATCTAGAGGAAGATACGTACAGCGGCAGAGCAGAACACTGCCATTCATTCCTCTCTAGAAATTTTCAACTAAGTCCAGTAATACTGACCTGCTACAATAAATCTGTCCACTGCGATGGCAACAGGCTATTACCTTTTCCCCTTCTAGTATTCCTGAATATGCATTAAAAAAATCTGCATACTAAATATACTAAATTAAAGAATATATTCCTCAGGTCCTCTTCCTTTTCATATTCTCTCAATGTCATCAAAAGCTCAGCGATTATCATCTCTCCTTTCATTCATATGAATTCAGCCAGTTCTTGCCTTGCATTCTCAAGCAGTCAAAATACTGCATCATATG